>ML058504.1:943964-1111418 GCA_003013855.2 Liriodendron chinense
CTCTTCGGATCTTGAAACGGAGAATCGGACCGATCAAACCCGATTCGAGTGGAGGTGGAGTCGGCGTCTGAGTCAAGCAACTACGCTCTGCGATCTCTCCTCCGGTCCGCCGAGAAAGCTGGAGGGAGCGGGGACTACTAATCTTTTTTCTCTTCCGAAAATACCCTTACATTTGGGGTAAATTACCATTTGAGCCTCATGCGTGGATTCCATGTGGAGATTGCTACTGGTGGCTAGGGGAGAAGGTGGCACTTCGCCTGACCTTAGACCTGCTTGCATGGTGTCAACGATTTAGGTTGGCCTGTGGGTTGATGGTGATGATACATCATGTGACACGGTCCATTTCAAACCAGAATTCTTGGGCCGTTTAGGAAATGGGTTGGGCTTGGGCTGACCCCAACTCAGCCTATTGCCAACCCTGTTCCTAGCCCAAGTTCTGGACCATGACCAGCGCCTGTAGGCTGGTCCCTCCACATGCCACATGCTGCGCCACATGTTCCAATTTTTATTTTATTTTTTGTTTTTTTGGGTTAGAACATGCATCCCATTGTTAGTATGCACACTCACACTATTAGTAACACTTCAATGTTAGCCACCCCACGTTGGGAATCGATGCCAGGACCTCAATGTTGAAACTAAGTTATCTTCACTGTCTACCACTGTCCAAAAGGTGTGGATGTGTCTCAAACATCAGATGGCCCCACCATGTAGATTGCATCTCTCAAGTTATGTATGGAACGCTCATCAGGTGGGACACATTGTTAGAACTAGTGGACTAGCCTTATTCTTAGGGTAGGGAATCTACACGGTAGCACATGATGAACAGCTACAATATTCATGCGCTTTCCAATGGTGCATTTGGAGGCCTGTGTTAGGTGGTGTTATACACAGATGCAGTTACCAAGGGGTCATTTAAATGCGTCTACAACTCCATTTACTGTGGGTGCGCGGACAGGGTTATAAAAGAATGTTGCAATTTGTGCATGTTGTTCAAGGTGGATGAGCTGTTCATAATTTGTGCAGCCCATTGTGCAAAAGAACAAGAACATGGGAATAGCTTGCCCCCAAAAGTTCAGAAGGTAGTTTTTTTTACCAAAGTGGAATAAAGAAGAGAACAACTAATCCTAAATTGTGCATTTAGGAATCAGTACTCGTGGTACTGATATTGATAGGGATACGGAAACATGTATCAATATTGGAAAAGGTACTCTAATTAAGGAGAACATTGGTAAAAAATTTATTTTAACTTCAAAAGATGTTAAAATAAGCTTATTTATATATTTAGGAATCAAATAATTACAAAAAAGACATATACATAATAAGTTTATCTTTAATAGGGATTTAAAAGCATGTACCGGCTAAAGAAAATATTAGAGAAATGGAAGCAGATTAGGTGAGACCGGCCACCCAAGAGGTGCGGTACCTTGTCTGATGGGGCGCACCTTATGTATGTATTTTGTATCCACGTCTCCATCTTTTTTCAGATCATTTTAGGAAATACCAGAAAAGAAGCAAATCCATTACAGTGGACCATACCATAGAAAATTGATGACTGACCATTAATGGGCCACAAAAGTTTTGGATAAGTGATATTGTTTTTTCCCTTCAACTGGCATTGTGATTACAACAAATTGGTGGAAATAAACATATGGAAAATTAAGGTACGTCCTAAAAGTTTTTAATGGTAGGATGGTCAATCACCACTGTTTCCTATGGATGGTCCACCTAATATTGATCTTTCCTTTCTGGGATAATCCCTAAAATGATCTAGAAAAGGATGGATGGCAGTGGAACAAAATACATAATCAAGTGGGCCCCACGGTAAGGGCACATCTAGGTGAGGCGGGTCTTCACCTAATCCGCTTCCCAGAGAAACATAGAGAAAATGGTGAAATTTTTTAATTATATTTCAAAAGATGCTAAATACATATATTTTCTTATCTAAGAGTCAAATAATAGCACAAAAAAAAAATCATTTTATATATTTAGGAATTAAATAATAAGTTTCCCTTTAACATGGCCTAAAAGCATGTATAGTTGACTTAGGAAAACATAAGGAAAACATGAGGAAAATTGTGAATCCATCCATCCATTCATGCATGCGCACACATACAAACTAACACACATGCATGATCAAATCATCCATCCATCCATCTATGCATGCACACCCACATGGCCACATCCCACATCCTCCATTGATCCAACCAACATTCAACCATCCCTCCATCTATGCATACATACATATATTCATCCATCCATCTATACATTCATATATACACACACATATAATATGCATTTCATCATGTAATTATCAACACATAAAAAATTTTGAAATGAATATTTTTTCAATAAACAATTTTATTTTTTTTTTTTTTTTTTTTTTTTTTTTTTTTTTGCAATATTGATCTATTGGTGATACAAGCGACACATGAAATTTACACAATAAAAAATATTAGCAATACATTAGCAATATTAATATATTGGCAATACAAGTGACACTTGGAATTTACACAATAAAAAATATTGGCAATACATTAGTAATATTAATATATTGGCAATACAAGTGACACTTGGAATTTACACAATAAAAAATATTGGCAATACAAGTGACACTTGGAATTTACACAATAAAAAATATTAGCAATACATTAGCAATATTAATATATTGGCAATACAAGTGACACTTGGAATTTACACAATAAAAAATATTAGCAATACATTAGTAATATTTAGTGATGTATTGTTTTAATACCAATGTTATTGCTATTGATAAGCTGGAGATAGAGATAATATTAGAAATATCATTAACGATATCATAGATACTCTTAACAATGCTGGAAATACAATATTTCATGAACGCACATCAAATGCACTACATATTCAACCATCCATGTTCAACTGCTTCACATGTGCTATTACCAATCATCAAGTACACTATTTTTTTCACTTGTGTCAATCACACATACTCCAGGTGGCACCATCATTCTCAAGCTCCTCATTTGTGCCACGTGCTATAATCCATTTCCTAGTCATTCTTCTAAGGTGCTTGACAAACAACAAACAAAATAAGGATTAACTATCCAAATATGGCACAAATGGTTTTTCTTTTTTAAAAACATCATTTTGGTTCTATCCAAAGTGTACTTAGGCAACCCTAATATTTCCAGGAAAGTATGTCACAGGAGCATGTATTGAAGAGCAAAGCTGTGGGAAATGGACCAATATGGCATTCCCTTGAGATTTGAACCCTATATCAAGTGGGTTTCTTGTTTCTAAAATGTAGTGTTGGGTTTCACATTGAGTATGGTCGCAATTAGGGATGTGAAACAGAACACTCGTCAGAAGAAATTCATCAGGTAGAGGAGCGTGATCACAATAAATTCAATAGGAACTTGAGCCCCCCCCCCCCCCCCCCCCCCCCCCCAAAAAAAAGGCTGGGGGCTGTAAATAGTCGGGTTTGGGGCGGGTTTGGCCATTTACTAAATGGGTGAGTCTGGACACATTTATAAATGGGTCTGGGTCTGGGTCTGGTAGAGGGAGATCCACCGAGATCTATTTATAAATGGGTCGGATCTAATTGGTCTGGGTCTGGATCTAATGTGCAAGCAATTTTACAAGGCTTAAAATCAGATCTGGACGGGTCTGGGCTGGATGGGTCCCTTGAAACATAGACCAAATCCGCCCACTTACTAAATGGGTTTGGGTCGGGCCTAATATAAAGAAAAGCAGACCTAGACCCATTTAGCCACTAGGTCTGTTCTTGGACCAGACCCATACCATTTAACAAATGGTCGGGTCCAAATGGGTTGGGTCTAAGTACCCCATTGGGTCCGCTGACCCATTTACAACCCTAGGATTACAGCTGTTAGGCTTAATTGGACATGGGACTATTCTTAATTCAGTCATAAGTGTTTTACAGCCTCGTTTAAGCTAGGTAGGTCTATCCACCATCCGTATGGAAAAGGGAGACGGTGGATCAGGACCAACTGCCCACTAGTGGGCCTGCCTTGATAGCACATGCTTGAAAAAACATTCTACCTAGCCATCCCATTCTCTCAGTCTGCCCCCCTGAATGTCAACCATAAAAAGTTCTTGTTAATTACCATCCATTTGAAGGCCACCAATCAAATGTAGAAGATCATTTGTTTAGCCACAGACCACGGTCCATCTAATACACAGCCCCAATCCACCATTTAGCCATGCGAAAAGCAGAAAGTGGGCTCTACTGCATCAATGCCTCTTAGATATTCTTTTGTGATGTAGAACGGGTCGCTGATTATTTCATGGCCCAGATGGACCAAAAGAAGACCGGTCGGAGTCGAAAGTGATCCAGACCTAAACCGGTCCTATCTCGCAATCCGGAATGAGTTTCTAGACCTAACCCAGCTACATTGGGTTGCCCACGCCGGAATCGCATGATTCGACCATGTCGATGGTCATTAGGCTAGTTTATTTTCAGTTTTACTATTTATAGTAAGTTTTAATTCGATCATAACTTCGGATCTGTTAAGGTTTTAGAGTTAGTGCCCAAGGGTAGCTTGAGCTAGTAAAGCCAACCAACTCTACTACGTTGGGTTACCCATGCCGGATTTGCGAGATTCGACCTGATTGTCGATCATTAGCTTAGTTTTAAATTGATTTTACTATAAATAATAAGTTTCATTTTAATTATATCTTTTGATCTATAGGGTTTTAAAAGCCGTGCCTAACATGGATAGGGCTTAGAATAATGTGTAGAATCATGTGGTTAGGGTGGTTTGAAAACTTTCTATTTTTAGCCGAAAACCATTAGCTCTAATAAGATCAAGAGACATCTATAAATAGTAAACTTACTTTGTGTTTTAGTTGTAATTGAACTCTAATATTTCATTCTAGGGTTAGGTTTTCTATTTAAAGTATTGTAGAAATGATTTTATTCATTCAATCAATTATTTTATAATTTTTTCAAAACTCTTTTCTTTTTATTTCTTTTATTCTTCTTATGGATTCGAGAATTACCCAGTGAGTAAGATAGTGTTCACCTTACCACGTCCTCCCCACTATCGATAGTCTCATAAATCCACTACAAAGCAAGTACAATAGTAGATTCTTTTGTGTAAGTTGGGTTAAATCCTCACCCTGTCTTTTGTTTTATTGTTTTTTTTTTTTAACTGCAAATTTCTCTAAAGAATTGAATTTTATTAAATAATGCCTCTACAGTTTAAGTACGTATAGTGAGGCACAAAACTTGCAACACCCACGTGGCATGTGCATAATATCCAACCTACTAAACATGATATGCATCATTATATAGTTATAACATAAACAAAACATTAGGTAGATCATCTATTGGGCTACACTTGAATTGGAATATTTTGAATAATGTACATTATTTTGTATAGATTAGCCTACCTTATAATTGGATCTTCACCATTTTTTGTTTGACTAATAATAATGATTGAGTGCAACGGTTGAACAAGTTGGATGTGAGATACATACCATATGTGGTTCCACAACTTTCAATCTTTCACTAACAAGCCAAGGCAACATGTAAATTTGGGTTACTTGAATAAATTAAAGATATAATGGTTGCCACATGCAACACCGTCCAATGGAACTTTGGGTCTCTATTTCTTCCCTTTATCACATAACTGGCCCCCACCAATATTGAATTAAAATTTACAACACTAAATTCACGATTTTTATACGTATGTTGCATGTCTTGTTTGCACGTGACATGCTCTCTCTCGTACTTTCACATGCGTGGCATGTCGAGCTACTAAGTGTTATTTTAAGTGTCATTGAACTGAGCAGACACCAGAATCTTACATGGCTCCCACTAGAATGTTGATGTACTTGTTTAGATTATTAAGGCAGAAGTACACGTTTTCATCGTCGTCATTAGTGCCAGGAGCAGGCCCCACACTCTTGTACGCCTCCACACGTGCCAACTTATCACCCATGTGCAAGATCTGAGCCATCTGTTTGGTCGGTCCAAATGCGTGAATGCCCTGAGCTCAGGTGGGGCACGTGCCTATATCGAGTGTGAACTGAATGCGTTGAAACGTACTGATAGGTAAGCAAACCATAAAACAACAAGTGGGCTACTCACCTGGTTGGAGTACGAACCGGGTATTGTACGTCTACAACCTTGGGTAATTTACTTATCGAACCTAGAGTGTGTGCACGACCTATAGTCGTGTACACCTCCGTACATGCACCTGTACTAATATGTGGGTACACCCTAATCATTTGGAGAGAAAGAACGTCATTATATATATTATAATATATATTATATATATATATATATATATATATATATATATATATATCTCTCTCTCTCTCTCTCTCTCTCTCTGTGAGAGTTCAGGTTGGCCAAACTGGTGTAAAACGTCAGGTGGGTCAACTAAAGAGATTTGAAGAATTCACGAGTACTGTAGGTTAGGAGAATCATCCAACCGAGGTGATACTACTAGAAGATTACGTTTTTAGTCGGGATAGGTTAGTAATACAGTTGATGTTATATCTTTTATCATATATCGGTAACTAATTAAGTAAAATTTTAGTGTGGTACACTGGGTTAGTGGATGAAGTTGATTTTTGTATGAATTGTTCCTCATGGTGGGGCCAACCTATTAGGAGGATTGGATGTCACAAGAGCTTAACAGATGGGGAGTAATCCACTGGGTGGACTGCAAACTGTGGTCCAACCCGTTGGACTTAAGAGTGCCTCATATATATATATATATATATATATATATATATATATATATATATATATATATATATGAGGCATTCTCAAGTCTGGACCACAATTTGCAGTCCACCCAATGGATTGCTTCGAACTTGTTAAGGGCTTGTGAAATCCAATCCTCCTAATACGTTGGCCCCCACCACAAGGAACAATTCATACAAAAATCAGCTGCATTCACTGACCCAGCATACCACACTTGTATTTTGCTATTAATCAATGGCTGTACACTGTTTTCTATATTGTAGCTCACTTAATGATTGGATTGGGCTGATATTTGCACTAGGGGATCCTCATGGTGGGGCCAACCTAATAGGAGGATTGGATTTCATGAGCACTTAACAGGTTGGAAGAAATCCATTGGCTGGACTGCAAATTGTGGTCCAACCCGTTGGACTTGAGAGTGACTCTCTCTCTCTCTCTCTCTCTCTCTCTCTATATATATATATATATATATATATGGGTTTGTATAGGGGGTTTGTCTGTTCTACTTTAGCGGCTAGTAGCCATTGGACTTCTAATAAAAGTGGACAACTTGTCATTCATTTAAGAGAATAGTAAGATTAATGATCTAAAAGTTATAGGAAAAAAGCTAACTTTATGTATCTTTTATTACAGGGGAGAGGCCCTACTGTTCATGCGCAATAATCCAAGAATCAATGGACGGGTGAATCTAGCTGTCTGAATGGTGGCCATCTATTTGATGGTTAAGATGAAAAAAAATAGTGATCGGTCCAGATTCAACAAACAAATTCCATCAACGCCTGGTTAAAATCATCCAATCTAATTTGTGGGTTATTTCATCCGACGGCATGGCCCATGACTGGGATGACTTAGATTGAGAGAGTACACGTCATATATACTGTTAGCAGTGTGCATGCGTATGGATCATCATACTTTGGAAGAGTATAAAAAAACTATAATACTAATTAATCTGAGGATCGCAAAGTGTTACTCGGGTTTGGTGCGACAGTTAGTAGGCATGCAATTGTACACGTTGCACGCACTAACTCGAATTAAACCCGCTAAATTCAACCACTCACCACCGAGAATTAGTGCTCCGAAAATCAAAATGGTTGAAAAATCCCAACCTCTGATTTGTGGACACTTGTTTTTTGAAAGAGGACTTTTATCTCATCTTCAGGAGGCTCAAATAAGTGTAATTTTTGGATCATTATACATCTAAACTGGAGCCCACTATTTGGACAGTTTAGTTTGATTATAGGTAATTTCTAAGTGCCTACGTATCATCCACCACACGCCGCCAGAGTATCAAAGTTTTTCTCTTAGCTTGTTTTCTTCCTGCACAATCACCACTCACTTGTTTTACCAAAAGAATCACCACTCGCCTGGGATCCACCATCCCTCAAAGGGCATGCCACGTAAGATCACGTGGAACCCTTTATCTGTTGGGTGGTTGGTATTTTGTATGGAAGGAGACAACAGAGACAATAAGAAAAGGGTTAGTGGGATTTGCGATGGATGGTGGAGACAACCTTTTCAGTGGTATTGAGTGCTTTGTGTGTGTATACCCTCTCCACTACCCACATTCCCAAAGAAACAAACCCTCTTACAGGATTCTGTGGGGGCGCGGATTGCCTGCGAAAGCCTTTCGCAGACATCTACTGCGCTAGGAATCTGGGTGCGGCCTACCGTGAGGTTTGTGGGATTATTTTAGGCGTTGCGACCAAAAAATGAACGGGATCCAAAACTCAAGTGGGCCGCACTAAAGCAAAAGGTGCGTATGGAAATTCTTACCGTTGAAACCTCCATGGGATCCACAGTGATGTTTATATGCCATCCATAACGTTCATAATGTCATTCCTACTGAGATAAACTGAAAACACAAATATTATCCTGATTCGAAACTTCTGTGGCCCCACGAATATTTCAACTGCGGAAGTTCAATCGTCATATTTTTGGCCCACTTAAGTCTTGGATCCCCTTCAATTTTAGTTGCAACGCCTAAAATGATCTCACAAAACAGTTGGACGGCGTAGATTTCTCACAAACCTCACGGTGGGCCCCACCCAGATTCCTTGCGCTGGAGCCTGCGAAAGGCTTTCGCAGGCAATCCCTGTGGGACCTTTAGGCGAGGGGGAGCGGATTAGGTGAGACCCCGGCCTCACCTAAGACGGTGCGGCCCTTACCGTGGGGCCCACCTTGATGTATGTATTATGTATCCACTCCGTCCATCCATTTTTCCAGATCATTTTAGGGGATTATACCAGAAAGGAAGTAGATCCAATAATCAGGTGGACCATAACATAAGAAACAGTGGTGATTGACCATCCTACCATTAAAAACTTATTAGGACGTACCTTCATGTTTCCATATGTTTATTTACCATCCAATCTGTTGATAAGGTCACATGATCCGGAATTAAGGGGAAAAAATAAATGTCACCTTCATCCAAAACTTTTGTGGGCCATTAATGGTCAATAAGCACTATTTTCTATTTTATGGTCCACCTGGTGATTGGATCTGCTTCCTTTCTGGTATATTCCCCTAAAATGATCTGAAAAAATTGGATGGACGACGTGGATACATAATACATACATCAAGGTGGGCCCCACAGTAACCCACGGTAAGGGCCGCACCGTCTTGGGTGAGGCCGGGGTCTCACCTAATCCGCTCTCTAGACGAGGAACATAACAAGTATTTTGTTACTCCAATAGAGCTTGTTTATTCATATGCATGCACTTAGGAATTATACACATGGAAAGCATGAAACTCAAACTACACCGTCCAATCGTGGGACCCACTATACATAGGCCATGACCCAAAAATCAGATGTACTTGATAATCCTAACCTCTAATGAGCTCAAGAAGTTGACTACTTCTCAGCCGTCCATTCGTTGTACACTAATCAGACAGTTTGACATCAGTCCTGTGCATTTATTGGTTTATAATGAGCCATCCAAATAGTGGACCATGATCTGGAATGGTTTTAATTGAGTTAAATTCATGCCATGTGTACACTATATGAGTGCACGAGTATGAACTATCAACCCCTTACCTCAGTATGAGAGCCTTTTGGTTGACAAAGGAATCGAATTTAGTTAATGACTCTTACACACAAAAGGGGAAAAGGATATTGGACAACACCTTCCCCATATAAGTGTAATAAGGAAAATGTTGTATGTTGTATGGTTCATCTAAAATGAAAATCCACTTTAAAAAGGATTTCTAGAAAAAAAAAAAAAAAAAAAACGTTTTATTTTTGGAAATAGGAAAGTCTATCTTGACCATTGATTCATCATCCCACTTGGGGAAGACTTCTATGCGGCTTTCCATCATTTCTTAGATGGTGGTCACTCATCTACCATACACGTGGAATGTATTAATGCCAATCTAGCTGGTTCCATTTGTCAGCCGCCCTATGAGTGGTCCATATGCCATAGATAGAAATTAAGGGATGATCCAAACTATCAGAATATTGGTGATTTTCAGGATATAGTCCATCTACAATTAGCTTAGGATTTGGACGGCGGGGATTGACTTTATGCGTGGTGCCATTTGCACCTGTTCATAATAACTGGGATGAACTGAAGACGCAAATAGTAGCCTTATCCAAACTTCTCTCGCCCCCAGAAAGGTTTTAATGGTGGCCGTTCACTTCCCCACCCCGGAACCAGCAATGTGGGTGGGACCCTGAACCTAGGGCCCACCTAGATGTGTTCTTTGTAAATCCATGCCGTTAATCTGCTTTTTCAGATTATTTTGGGCTATGGTTCCAAAAATGAAGAAGATTAAAATTTTGAGTGGACTACAACATAAGAAACACTAGTTAATGACCATTAAAAACCTTTGTGAACTACAAAAGTTTTCTATCAAGCTGATATTTGTCTTTTCCTTTCATCCCTGTCTACGTGACCTTCTCAACAGATTGGATGGTTAATAAGCATTACGGTGGACTCTAGGAAGTTTTTAATGGTCATGGTTGAATAACAACTGTTTCTTGGGGTGTGGTCCACCTAAAATTTTTATCTGCTTCATTTTTGGGAATGCATCCTAAAATAATATGAAGAAACAGATGGACAGCATGGATTTACAAAGAACAAATCCAGGTGGCCCCTAGTTTCAGGATCACACTCACAACGCTGGTTCCGGGGTCTCACCCAAGTCGCGCCCACCACTTGAGTCCAGGACTCACGAGACGAGGACGCGGATTGGGTACTACCCCGCACGTGGATGGCTAGCAACGGACGGGGGATCTGAGGGCCCACATGATGTATGGGTTTTATCCACACCGTCCATCCATTTTTCCATATCATTTTAATGTACAGGCCGAAAAATGATTCAGAAACATGGCTCAAGAAAACCACACCATAGGAAGCAGCGGTGATAATGATAGCCACCGTTGAAATCTTCCCAAAGTCCACCATGATGGTTAATTTCCATCCAACCAGTTCATAAGGTCATATAGATCTGGATGAAGGGAAAACATAGATTTAAGCTTGATCCAAAATTTCTATGGCCCTCAAAAAGTTTTCAAAGGTAGGTGTTTAATCCCCACTGAGTGGTCCACTTGAGCATCGGGGCTGCTTCATTTTTTGGCTTTACATAAAATAATATAAAATAGCAAAAATGATGGACGGAGTGGATGTCAGACGGGCATTTCAACGTGGAGAGCGGATTAGGTGAGACCCCGGCTACACGCAAGACGGTGCGGTCCTTACAGTGGAGCCCATCTTGATGTATGTATTATGTATCCATGCCGTTCATCCGTTTTTCCATATCATTATAGGGACTTATCCAGAAAATGAATCAGATCCAATTATCAGGTGGACCATACCAGAAGAAACAGTGGTGGTTGACCATCCTACCATTAAAAACCTCTTAGGGTGAATATTAATATTCCGTAGTGTCTGTCTACTTAACATATAATATGTTGATAAGGTCACATAAGCCTAATGAAGGTAAAAAACAAATATCAGCTTGATCCAAAACTTTCGAGTCTCATTAATGGTCAATAACAACTGTTTCTTATGGTATGGTCCGCTGGATGATTATATCTTCTTCGAGTTTGTCATAGTACCCTAAAATGATCTGAAAAAACGGATGGCCGATGTGGATAGTGGATACATAAATCAAGGTGAGCCCCACGTTAATTCACAATAAGGGCCGCATCGTCTTGTGTGAGTCCGGGGTCTCACTTAATCCGCTGGAGCTTCGATAGTGGATTAGGTGAGACCCGGCTACACGCAAGACGGTACAGTCCTTACAGTGGAGCCCATCTTGATGTATGTATTATGTATCCATGCCGTTCATCCGTTTTTCCATATCATTATAGGGACTTATCCAGAAAATGAATCAGATCCAATTATCAGGTGGACCATACCAGAAGAAACAGTGGTGGTTGACCATCCTACCATTAAAAACCTATTAGGGTGAATATTAATGATTCCGTAGTGTCTGTCTGCTTAACATATAATCTGTTGATAAGGTCACATAAGCCTAATGAAGGTAAAAAAGAAATATCAGCTTGATCCAAAACTTTCAAGTCCCATTAATGGTCAATAACAACTGTTTCTTATGGTATGGTCCGCTGGATGATTATATCTTCTTCGAGTTTGTCATAGTACCCTAAAATGATCTGAAAAAATGGATGGACGGTGTGGATAGTAGATACATAAATCAAGGTGGGCCCCACGTTAATTCACAGTAAGGGCCGCACCGTCTTGTGTGAGTCCGGGGTCTCACCTAATCCGCTGGAGCTTCTGAATTTTGAACTTCCTGTAGTGGAGCACATGAAATTTGCGTTCAGTGGGTACATGGAAATGCATGTACCGTTGAACTATATCCACCATTTTCTCGTATGCAGATTGCGTGTGTTCCCTGCCACCTGAAGTTCCTGTGGTTGGAAGCTGTGTGCCAAAGAGATTTCCCTGAAAAATCCACTCCATTCAGCAGCTTTGGAAGACTACGATATGACAAAATTCTAAAATTCAGGAAGATCAAGAAATCATGTGGGCCACAATAAACGAAACAGTGGAAACAGAAACGTCCATCGCTGAAACTTTTCTGGAGCCGATCATGATGTTTAAATGCCATCCAAACCGTTCACATACTTATTAACACTCAGATAAACTACAAGAACAAATGTCATTTCTGTGGCTCCCACAAAGATATCAATGGCGGCCGTTCAATCCCCGCTGTTTCGAGTGGTATGACCCACATGAGTTTTGGATCTATCTGATTTTTAGACTACTGGCCTATTTTTTTCTTGTGAAACTTATGGACGGAGTGGATTTTTCACGGGAATCTCTGTGGGCCCCACGTAACTCCCACCTACAGGAACTTCCACAGGCAATCTGCGTCCCAGTTTTTCACCGGTACATGATATGGTAGGCCGGAAGTACCAGAATATGTCATATCCATCCCCTCCGGAGTACATACAAAAGTCAAATTTAGTAAGTAGCTCCATCCATCAACTGCACCTTAGAATGAGTGGATTGTGTTTGAAAAATTAAACTCTCTAGACAATCCTGTCCATCCGATCGGTGATCCTCAAAGTGGCATAATACATCTAACCGTTAAATACTCTGTCGGTTAAACTGAATAAAAGTGATGATTATGATGACTTTTTAGAAGATATTAATTTTTTTTAAACATAAGCCATCCTTGATAGGCCCAGTAGATGGATGGACCCGATTAATGGTTGGGGCTAATGCATACTGTGGAGAGATGGCTATACCATTTCCTCGTGCCTCTTGATCTACCATATCATCTCCAATCCTCACCGCTCACCCGTTTTCTACTCTTATTCCACCGTGTAAGGCTGGCTGGGCTCACCCATCAACATCATCTGATCGTATACCGTACACACGAGTGTGCTTGGGGTCCACTTTGATGTGTGTGTAGCATACGAATCGTGGATTATATGCTGAGAACCATGAAAATGGGGCGCCCAATAGATCAGCCCGATTCAAAACCCAGGTGGGCCATACCACAGGGGATGCACTGTGCGTACAGTACACAACAGAATGCAATCCCATACGACGTGTAGATGAGCTGCCACACACGTGAAGGTGGGCCTAACTTCTGAGCCACACGCTTGTCCAAGGCAGCGTGTTTGACCGGTGCAATATCCAAGCCATCCATCAGGTGGGTCTCCCGGCATTGATGTCCTTTATGGCCCAACCAACAAGTGGATTGGAGCCAGAGCATCTACAATGGTACCCTCGCATGGACGGATTGGATCTCATACGTGTGTGCCATTAAGTACACGCTTGTGAACTGAGTTGGATGTGTCAAAAAAAAAAAAAAAAAAACGAAATTAAATCCAATCGTACGTTTGAAACAGGAGAGCCGGCCTCACTTAAGACGTGTTGCCCTTACTGTGGGGCCCACCTTGATGTATGTATTATGTATCCACTCTGTCCATCCGCTTTTCCAGATCATGTTATGAAACTATCCCAAAAATGAGACAGATCCAATTATCAAGTGGATTATACCATTGGAAACAGTGTTGATTTACCATTAATGGGCCACAAAAGTTTTGGATCAAGCTGATATTTGTTTTTTTCCCTTCATCCAGGATTACGTGACCTTATCAACAGACTGAATGTTAAATAAATACTACGGTAACATTAAAGTGCACCTTAAGAAATTTTTAATGGGAGGACGATCAATCATCACTCTTTCTTATGGTATGGTCCACCTGATAATTGGATCTACTTCATTTTCTGGACAATGCCCTAAAATAATATGCAAAAACGGATGGCAAGGTAAGCCCAACGGTAAGGGCCGCACTGTCTTGGGTGGGGTTTCACCTAATCCGCTCTCTTGAAACAGAAAGTGGACTGGTAGAAAGTCATTTTTAGTTGGAGAACGGATTACCTACCTCTGGAGGCACGGCCAGATTCCGCACACGACGTGTCAATGTATATGCCGATCTGAACCATGCATCATGTGGATTCATCCATATCGATTGTCCCTTTGTCAAAATTTTCTTTGATTATGCTATCTTAACCATCTAATAAATAACTGGGCCTTTTCCCGCTTAACATAAGAAGTTGCTGGTTTTTGTCATTTTGTGTTCATTTGTATGCGATCGAAGGGCCAGAACTGTCTAAAATGATCATGGCCAATCATATTGGAAGCACGAAATGGACGGTTTCAATCTGATCCATGTGTCCCACGTACGAGGCAAAAACCTATTTGTCCTGTTGCCTATGCAAGTGATATACATGTGTTGCTGTTTTTAGTATTTCACTAAAATGCGCCACTGCCACATGATTATAGCGGAAGCTGATTGCGTCCTGCCCTGGTCTGGACGGAATCGGTCCAAGCAGGGGCTATGTGGCCCATTGTGATGTATGGGTTTTATCCACGCTGTTCATCCATTTTTTTACGTTATGAGCCCAAAAATGAGGAAGATCCGAGGCTCAAGTGGACCACACAGTGGGGATTGAACGCCCACCATTAAAAACTTCTTGGGGGCCACAGACGTTTTGATCAATCTGTAATTTGTGTTTTCCCTTCATCCAGGTTTGTGTGACCTTATGAACAGGTTGGATGGCAAATAAATATCTAGGTGAGCCCTAGGAAGGTTTCAATGTTGGGCGTCAACACGGCTGCTTCCTGTGGTGTGGTCCAGTTGAGCCTTGGTTATGCCTCATTTTCGGACTCATCCCTAAAACCATCTGGAAAATGGATGAACGGTGTGGATAAAACGTATACATCATGGTGGGCCCCACAGAACCCCTCCTGGACCGATTTAGTCCAGGAGAGGGCAGGACCCAATCCGCTTCCAATTGTAACTACAGCCTCTTAAAGCTAATCAAATCCGCTAAAAAACTCGATAAATCGGTATTAAACGTGCCAGAAAATCATTGAAAAGGAATTTTACAAAAACTACCCCATTATTATAAAATTTATATTCCGGTACCTTCTTCAAACAGGTTTTCAAAAGCTACCCCATTAATTATCATTCCACCACCTTCGGCAGTGGAGGCCGTGATAGCAAATGGGTGGCGGTTCAGGTGGGCCCCACTGTGATGTTCATGCCCATGTTAGGCCAAGATCCCAAAAATCAGTTCACCTATGATTCAGGGGGACCACATGATTGAAAACAGTTCATAGGGCAATGCTCCCTTCAAAACTTTTCCATTAGTGTCCCACCTAAATCATGGATAGATATGATTTTTTTGACAAAGACCTAAATGTTTGTGTAGGATCTAATGATAAGAGTGGATTCCCTATAATTATCAGGGTGGGCCATATAGAAATTAAGGGTGAGCGTATCTCCCTCAACTATTCCCTTTGGTGTGGCCCACCAAAATCACATATCAGCCTGATATTTTGCCTCTAATGGTTAGGGTGCCCAGACCTTACATAACATCATAGTGAGCCCCATCAAAATTAAGGATGGAGTCCATGCAATTGGGTTTTGTTTTTCTAATACTCTCATGCACAGGACTTTGATTTTTGTTGGGGTCCATCATGATGTTTATGTAACATCTACTCCGAGCATTAGAAGCGTAATCCTAGCTTAGGCCCAAATCCAAAAAATCAGGATAGTTATGACTTAGGTGGGCTACACTAAAACACCCACACCTTTGGGACATTGGTAGACTAAATGAAGATAACTTCGTCTCAACACTGAGGTCAAGTTATCAATCCCAATGTGGGGGTGGCTAACATTGGAGGGTGACTAACAATCTGGGTGATTGTACTAACAGTGGGATGTGTGAACTAACGCCCCCCCCCCCCCCCCCCCCCCCCCCCAAAAAAAAAAAGAGAGTTTACTACAGGCCCACCATGATGATTAATGATTATATGAAATCCACCAGTGCCGTACACAGTTTCCAATTATGTGGTCCACCTGAATCATAGATGGGAGTTGATTATTTATTTATTTATTTATTTTTTGCCCTTGGCCTAGCATGAGGTAACACCAGGTGGTCAAGATGGATTTTACATGAACATAATGGTGGGGCCCACCCAAGCAGCGAACCCATTATCTCGCATGCACACTTAAAAGACGATTATAAAAATGTAGCGGAAGGTAGTGGAATGATAATAACATCAAATAATAAGGTAGCTGTTTGAAAAGTACCTTCTTATTAGAAGGGTATGATTATCTTATACATCCACTGATGGACCCTTTTATCAGAGTGCTCGGACGCCCACAATCGCAAGGATGCAAGTCATGGTGACGTGTCGGATCATTGTCGCCTCTTTTATTAGTGGTTTTTTCCTTACTAAATCAAAGGCCCACTTGAGAGTCGAGACCTATGCATCATAAGTGGGCCACAAAAGCTATGATTAATGTTCATTGAATCTATGCAGTTTTGAACCATATCTAAAGTAAAATATTCCAACAATTATAAATCAATGAAGAATTAGTACGTCGCACCTACTTCGCCAACTGCAAAAGAAATAATAAAGTGGACCACTTATCTGAATTCCTACTGGGACAAGGCAAGGCACAGACATTGTGGATGGTTAGGAAAAACTTGCCTAAAGCTGTTTCTCAGCCATCTATTTCTTTGTAAATTGGGGCCAAGCTTTCAATCTGACTGGCCTTTTTCAATGTGCTAAAGCATAAAAACAACATGGCCCACCTGTTGTACGGCTTGGATGTCATGCTCATGTGCCACTCTGGCACATGATTACATGAAGGTCAAAGAAGCACAGAGCCCTCCACTCACCATTTACAACAGGAATTGCATTGCATGACAGCAATGCCACTAAGGGACTGTTTGGGGTGAGGGATTTGTGCAAGGACTCGTGAAATTCATTGATTTCGTATCTTTACTGTTTGTTTTTGCTGGGGATTTGTCAAATCTATTGATTTCCAAAGCCTCACCTCCATAAATCTTTAGAGTTGGGGCTAATGCACGTCTTCAAAAAAGCTAAAGACTTGTAAATTTATAAAATGAGTGACTTTTTTAAAAGAAAAATAATAATAATTTCTTTACAATAAATGCTCTACCATTATAATAAAACTCGCCAAAATTCAATTGATTTGTGGTTTAATTCTCATATGGTAAAGTTGAGAATTTGCCAAATTCTAACCCAATGAAAATTTATGAATCTGACAAGTTAATGGATTTATCAATTTCACATTCTCATTTCCTTTATCCCAAACACGCCTTAACTAAAGATAGCTAAGATACATTGGACTTTTTATTTTCACATACACACACCGCATGAGCACTTGGACCCATGACCCCACGTTGAAATGCACTTTGTCTACCACTGAGCCATGACTTCGGTCCCTCATTGGACCCATCTACACGAGCTTGCTGTGGATGTTGCTCTCAGACCACAAACAATCCATTTTTTCAACATTTGGATGAGGTCAGACATTGAAAAGGTGACGTCCCACCAACATGATCATGACCCCTTTTAACTTGCCTTCTTATGATCTTGACCTATTCCTTATGGTGCAAGATAGGACACAAAAGATAAGCTGTATGGGTTAGTCAAGCCATCCACATACACACGCGCTTCTTTCGATTTGCCATAATTCACAATGAAACAACAAAAGAAAAAAAAATGCGTATCATTGCATATCTGTATTTGCATGCAACCCATGTAAATGTGCTCGTCCCACGTCGAACGCATTATCATGAATACCTTCAAATGTATAGCAAGATTAGCCAGATGGATGCTCAAATTCACAATGTGGCACCAGACTGATGAAGTTGGCCATAAGGTTAGCTGAAATGCCAAATTGGGTCTTCTAGGGAGGCTGACGACTAGGTGGCAGCACCAGCCCAATGAGGTATTTCGATATCTTGCTAGTGCTACTGCAATGATAAGGTTTGAGAAATTTCATCTTCTCAAGATAGTCTAAATGAACAGGCTTCCTTTTTATTTTTATGCGATTGTCGCAAGCTATTGTCATGAGCCTAGTTATTCTTGGTAGTAGAAGAGAAAAGGAAAAAAAAGAAGAGCTCCCACCATGAGAGACCACTCAATAGACATCACGCCTTCTTTGAGTGGAGAACAACTTGAAAATCCAGTATCATCTTAACACTAACAAGTACAAGGCAATCACCACTCAGTAGGGACCACTTCAGTGGGTATGAGAAAATAGAGCCCAATGCCATCTCATCTCCATCTATACACAAAATCAAGCATTTGCATTATATTCTATGGTTCCAATACACCAAAATATAATAAACACCAACAACGGGTACCATACATCAAGTACTCAAGCTATAATATGTAAAAGCCAGATCAGCAATTTTGGTGTTCATATCTAAATCCAACCATAGACAGCATTTAGCCTTGGGATATCCTCTTAACACTTTTCTTGAATGTACAAGACGTTGATGCATATCAAATAATACTTTCATTTTCTTAATGGAGTTTGTGTTGTTTACAGAACATTTAAAGAGTGGATTGGTTTTGTCTTTCATCTTTTACAAGATTAATCCACAATGGAAATTACTAAGGAAATTTTGATGCTTATAAGGCATTTCTTCACTTAATACTTTCAAAAAATGCCACGACTTGTTTGTTTTGCCAATAATCTTGGTGATATAAAGGAAATATGTCATCGCTACGATTTTACCATTGCCAAATCAAACATAGAAATCATTGATCTAATGTAAATGTATTCATGAGACTTCTCCTAATAAAGGAATTTGTAATCATTGCACTTTTTCATGGCATTATCATAAAAATCTCAAATCCAAATAAAGACAATAGTGTATTTTGATAATAATTAGACATTAAAGTAATGTAAAAATGTCATCATTATGATTTTACTGCTAATAAATCAAACACGTGAATCAGCAGTCAAAGCAG
This sequence comes from Liriodendron chinense, assembly GCA_003013855.2. NCBI lineage: Eukaryota > Viridiplantae > Streptophyta > Magnoliopsida > Magnoliales > Magnoliaceae > Liriodendron > Liriodendron chinense. The sequence goes on from ML058504.1 coordinate 963,466, forward strand.
ATGTTGTGAGACAAGTAAAAATCATTACATGTTTTCTTTACATTACCATGATAATTGCTGAAATAAACAGACTCTAATACCCTGTGTTCGGGTACTTCCATACTATTCATATCCATCATATCTAGAAGAAGTTCCCACCACATGGACACTCATCCATTGAATTGAGGGGTCGCCAACTGGACAATCTTTGAACTCTAGGGGAATTGACGCCCACTTGACAGTGTTGAGCCACTCTTCTAGATCTTCAACAAAGAACTTTCTTTAGAACAACGAAATCATGAGCTTGACACCAAGATCGATTTAATGGACTGGTGACCTTTAAGTACAAGGGACCAGCATTGGCATGGTGGAAAGACATTCATCCTACACTACTGCAGAGCAACTGGTTGAGAGGGTCCCGCTTAGGGTGCGTTGCAGCTCTTAGCCTGCCCACTGGGTTTGGTCAAATGAAGTAATCACATGGTCCTCATATGCAGAATATGATTCATTGCCTGATTTGCAAAAAAGAAAAAGATAAGACATTCCAAATATAGTTAGATAGAGTGGTGATGCTATGCTCGGCCAGAGCACTGCGTAGTCCATGAGCTTTTCTTTTCTATTCTGCTTTAAATACCTTAAGAATATCTATAACTCTCCAATTGTGCTATTCTCTACATACTGATTTTTTATGCTTGATTCTGCTCCTTGCAACATTGGATGATGCCATTTTGGGAACATAATGCATGCAAGGACAACTTGATGGACAGCCTAAATCTATAGCACGTGCCGGAGTAGGATTCTCGTGATTAGCCACATCAGGGCTCAATGTAGAATTTAAATTCACAAACTAATTACCACCATCCCTTGCAAAAATGATCCCAAACCAGTTTGAGAATCTCCGAACTCTAGTGGTTGCACTTCCATGGTGTGCACCCTGTACATAGCCAGGCTGCCCAGTCCGTAACCACCGCCACTGCTGTCAGCATCTCACTAGCTGGAAAACAATACAAAGCTCAAGCCACCCAGTTCTGCTCTCCCCTCACCCTTATAGGACTCTTTACAAGCCCCAGAGCGATCACAGTACTGATCATCTAGAAGCAACAATACCACTTTCTAGGACGTAAGTACCATGAAAACAGTAGGCCCCACCATGAAGATCAAGCTTGTCGTAAAGCAAGCTGATCCACTCACTAGGTGGGCAACCTGGTGTGTTGAGCTCGACTGTCAGTTGCCCACTCATCCAAACAGTGACCCACCTACATGAGCAGAGCAGCCTGATTTTTGTCCCAGGTGATCTTCATGGTAGGGCCTACTGTTTTCATCGTACTGGTCTCCTCCCATGAGTGGCATGCTGGTGGAGAAGATTGTACTCGGGACCACAAGTTGTCGTATTCCCTGTATCTGATCACTTCTTTTACCTGCCTGGTCACATCCCTAAACAAGTTAGAATCTGATCACCACCGTTTAAGGATGCTTTTTACATGGTGCTAATTCGTTGTCTATTAACCTCACAGCAACTGTTGAACACTGGCCATTTGGATGCACATTCAAATCAGTATCAGTTCATTTCTGCACCACTGTTAGTTGAACCATCTCTCTTTCAATTTGGAACTGCAAGGAAAACAGAAACTGCATCATGTGGGATTCTGTTTTGAGACTTTTTCAACACTACTTTTAGAAAGAAAGGGTAGAGCTGGTTTCTAAACCTATTCTCATCTCAAAGCAATTTGTAAGAAGCACATTCTATCTACCAGCAGAAGCATAAATAGAAACCGCACCATGATCACCATACTTAAAATGATGGAGCCTTCTACATTGAAGAAATTCTCTGCTCATATTCTAAGCAAAAGTGGTCATATACATGAGGATGCATTTGGAATGAAAAATCAGGTCAAATATCAAACTGTTCAAGAGCCAATTGTCCTCATCACTAAAAACATGGGAAACAACACAGACCCAAGTGACATTTGGGTGCATTGTTCGAATTGAGCTGCAATCATTGGTCTGATGAAGTGGGGGGAAGAAAGTTGTCGTTCCCTTCCCTAGAATTCATATTGAGGGTTTGGGCTCTAAAAGGAGATCCTATCAATTTCAAGTTGGACATAGAAGGCAAGGAACTGCAATTTTAGGGCTGCTTCCTCATCATGTATGGTAGGAAACATCATGCTTTTTTTTTTTTTTTGTGGGGGGGGGGGGGGGGGGGGGCGGTCATCTCCACTTAATTTACAATTGGATTTGCTTGTATATCCAAACAGCTAAAAGAACGCATTCAAAAGGATCACGACCTCAACATTTCTAGGCTATAGCAACTGAATGAACAGCTACAGATATTTCCTTGCGAGAGCTTGAACCTTTGTGTCGAAATGTGATGATGTGATTCGAGATCCTGGTAAGTATAGAGGATTCAGAAGAATCTGCAAATGCAAAAATCAATCAAACAATAACTTGATCGATCAAAGGATGATCAGACAAACAAATCAAGGTTAATAACTCGGTGTAAGTTTGATTGGAGTTCAACAGTTCCATAGAGTTAAAAGCAGAAGATGCCCTTTCTGCCATGCATCAAACTTCAACCTCCAAGTAACAATCCCAACAAATTATAAAGGTAACAAGTTCATAACTTCATGAGAAAGTTCACAAAATTCATCAAGACCATATAATTTCAAAAACATTTTTCCATCAGTGTCCATGATTAGAAGAATAGGACTCATTTTATACACTTTTTTAAATTTTTTATTTTTTTACGAATGATCCTATTGTCAACACACAGCACATTAATTAAGGGGGAAAAAGAAAAGAAGAAATGCTGCATGTAAATTGCAGTGGGGCAGTGTACCTTTATATAAAGCTCATGGACCTCTTGGAAAAAGCTTTTTATCCCATCCTCGTTGCGAGAATCATGGAGTAGCATCAATCTAGTATGTATGATATGGTTGGTCAAGCAAAATAAAATCTTGAACAAACACTCATTTTCAATTAATAGTTCAAATGATACGTATTTACAAAATCACAATAACTGAATCAAATTTCTACGAAAAAAAGAAATACGAATTCTATGATGTATGGCTGTTAATCATTACAATATAACTGATAAAATTATAATCATCTTTTATTGAAACATAATATACAACAAAAGGATTTTTTTTTTCACTGTGAAGGTAATGCTATTGATCAATAGTTCCAATGTAATGTTTTTTTTTTTTGAAAGGTTACGATTTTATTAGAAAGCCGCACGGGGCGGAAAAGAATACAAGATCCAAACAAACACCACAGCAAGATTACAGCCCCAACAGGGCCAAAAGGATATAGACGTCTAGTTCCAATGTAACTTCCGCGAACAGATACAAAACAAAAGGCGACATCAAGTTAGACGCTATAATATTTGGTAAGCTCCATCTCTCAATTTAGTATTTACTATTATCTGGATAAATAAATAAATAAACTACTTAAATACTATCTGAATAGGCTTGTCCGTCGGTTGCTTTGAAAAAAAAAATCACAAAATCTTCTAAGGGTGCGACCAATAGGTAATAAGACGAGAGCAAGCAGACTTTTGTTTGTCTGTGTGCAACAGAAACCAAGAACTGCACCAGTTAGGAGTGATTTGGTTCAAGTTGAAGGCTCTAAAAAATGGAAGGGGAAGGCCCAAAAGGACAGGGGCGGAGGTGGAGTGGAATGGTGGAACAAGATTCGTGTAGACAACTCAATTATTAGGGCATTGGGATTAGGCTAGATGATTTTTTTTTAATTACTGATAGTGATAGCTAATGAAACTAGTATTAAAAAGGAGCATAGACAAGAAATCAACATTCTACATGTCACAAAAATGCAGCCCAAAAGGAATCAACATTCACATTAGGACTATCAACAAACGGCCCATGCACCGATGCCCAAGATAAAACATCCGATTTGGCCTTCCTAAACACCCCAATAGGATTGCAGGACTGATTCCGGAAGTACCTATTGTGAATACAATGGATGAGGCTTAGATAATGATGATGATTAATCACAAAAGCTATTAGTTATCTTGATGATTATGCACATTAAATCATGTGTAGGAAGGATATGACCTGAAGTAACATATACAGACACCACTAGATCATTGAACCTGTCCATTGCCTTCAAGAACCTGATTGAGATTGTACCAAGCACAAGAGTGGGCAGTGTGAAAATGAAGAATGAGTGTAGTAGTACATGCCAAAATCACAAGCTCATGGGGATTTATTGCCGTGTGAAAATGAAGGAGGGTAGTAGTACATGGCAAAATCACAATCTCAGGGTGATTTATTGCCTGATGTCTGCAATAAGAAACATTAAGCAGTTGGTGGCAGTAAAAATGGTAATAAAACCTCACATAGCACTTGTCGTCCATGCAAGGTCCTGAACAAAATCCAAGGCAGCATGTAAGATAAATTGGTGCTGATGAGCAGCTTCTTCTTTCTGTAAATTGAGCCTCACAAATGTAACACAAGGTCAATCCGCTAAGAGTAAATCAGCCTCTAAAAGAAGAAAAGATTTGTCCATGAACAGACTCAAGAAAGCCAAAATCTTAGGAGCCATTCTGTACCAGTCAGTGAAACCATTAAGGGGTTGTTTGTATGCCTGTAAAGTTTTAAGTTGTAAACACATTACACCTGAAAAGAGTTTCAGGTGTAAACAGTTTACATGCTATTCCGTTTGGCTTTTAAGTGGTAATCTGTTTACAGGTTAATAGATTGCGTGTTTGGCTAGCCTGTAAAGTGTTTACAATGTATAAAATAGGTATTCATACCATAAAGCTTGGGTGGTAAACCTTCCAAAATCTGCAAATCATTGAAGGACTTGATTTATTTTTTTGGGTTCCTAAGAGAGCATTAAAACATGCACACACTAGAAGGATTGGTTGTCCTCCACCCATCATGGTGGGCCCTACATGCAATCTGGAAGTTTTTAATGGTGGACGTCCCATCCTTCCCTCGTGTGGTCCATTTGATAATCAACAAGCTATTTTTCTAGGGCCATAGGAAGGCATCAAGGGAAGCACATGATGGATAGATTAGATGTACCATACACATTACGGTGGGCCCCACATATCATAAGTGTATATCTACCATGGTGTTCCATTATGTATAATGTCTTTTTAGCTGTAAAGACTTTACCTGTAATCTGAAACCTGGCAAAATGCCAGGTTTCAGATTACAGGTAAAAGCTGTAATTTGTTTACAGCCTGTAAAGTCTTTACAGGCAAATACATCATCCAAACAACCCCTGTAATTGGATTACCTGTAATCCCTTTACAACTTAAAGACTTTACAGGCATCCAAACAACCCCTAACATTATGAAACTACATTTTATCTGCACAATGCAGCAAAATACTGACCAAAAATATGAAACTATAACATATCTGCTCAGCTAAAATTGCTGCAGATAAAAAACAAATGCTGTTCACATATTAACATATTCTTTCAATGTCGTTACATGGGAATTTGAAACCTGTTTGGGGCCATCAAGGCCAGCTTGCATCATGGATGGGATTTTGGGGCTCATCCACTGGCATAGAGGACTTTTTGAAGAGATATTTGCATGAGGCTGATCACATAGCCTATGCTCCTTTCTATGGAAGGAGTATAGTATCTAACCTAGATATGTATTGGGAAATCTCTGCTGCTTGTATAATTTTCCTCTTATTAATAAAATCCATTTACCAAAAAAAGCAAGAGAAATCAGCAAGCGAAGCTATTAGAGTGATTTTCACTCTTCGGCTCTGCCCTTGAGGGTATTAGAGTGATTTTACTCAGTTTCAGCAAGCGCACATTGACATTGTCCGCATAAGCTCCTTACAGCTGAGCTCATGCATTGGGTCTCAAGAGAGGCCTGTTCCCCTAGCATCCTAGTCCCAGTGTTTAATAAGATTAGAGCCTTGGTGGCTGGGCTAAACATATCGTTTACCCAGGCTGTGGGGTCAGTTCATCTTGAGGTGTCTGATTTGGCTAAGGCAGGGGTGCTTCACTCCTCTCACAAAAAAAAAAAACAAAAAAGAAAAGAAGAAGAAGAAGAAGAAGAAGAAGAAGAAGAAGAAGAAGGAAAGAAAGAAAGAAAGAAAAGAAAAAAAGAAAAGAAAAAGAAAGAAAAGAAAAGAAAAAACAAATCAGCCACAAGTTTATATTGAATTCAAGTCCTAAGCACATGTAAATTGCATCATTTCAAATTTATGAGAAAGTAAGCCAAGATCTTACAACTCAAGAAGAAGAAATTGTACCTTAAGTGCAGAGCCCACTTCAGCTTCATATATTGGAATGTCATTCCTACTGACAATAATAAAACATGCAGTACTTGCCATAATGTTCCTCTAAACCACGTTACCTACAACCTGATATGTTTCATATTATAATGTAAGAGACTAATTTGAAGACCTCAATTCACAAAGAGAACAATATATTCTGCGAGGTACAACAGAAGTGAATTTAAAACAAGCAACTAACAAAATTAGCACTATTAAAACAGTTCAGAAAAAAGAAATAGGTGCTTTAGTTTTTTAATATAAGTTCCTTGTCAATAAAAAAAGGCAACTAGGTGTCATGGGTGGTGGTGAAGGGATAACTGAAGACGCAGGATTGATGTTATGCACATTGAGAGATTGCATCCTGAAAAATTACCCAGGGGTGTGCTCCAGTGACGTGTTTTCACCATCCAACCTGTCTGTCAGATTCGAAACCTCCGAAAACCTCCAGCACCCAAAACTCAGCTTCATCCAAAACTAATGTGGGCCACAGAATAGGGAACAAGCTGCAGGGGAACACCCACCCTTGAATTCCACAGGGGCCCACATGAATCACAGAACAGCCTGATTCTTGGCATGAACCTTCTTCTGGACAAGATTAAGGGTCTGAACAGCCTTGATTATGTATATTAATATACACAGCATAGTGGGTCCCCCTTGCTAATCAACGGGTGGGCATTCCCTCTCAACATGTTCCTTGTGCAGTGGCCCAACTGAAGTTTTGGATCAGTCCTGGAGGCTTTCTGACGTGACACATCTTATGGAAGGTTGGATTCTATCTCCTTGTTTTTTTTATTCTTCAAAGCTCCACACCATGCCAAATCAAGAACAAATCCCCCACCAATTCAGGCATCACCCAAGACATTTTAAATATTCTGAAAAAGCTACTCCACATTTGCCTAGCAAAAGAGCAATAAACGAAAAGGTGATCAACAGTCTCAGCATCCGCAATACACATCACGCATACGTTAGGTAACACTATTGACCGTCTTTGGAGATTGTCAATGGTGGGAACTCTTCCTCTTCCAACTAACCATCTGAATGCCGCTATCTTTGGAGGGATTCCGTAGTGCCACATCTTAGCCGTTGACACTCTTGATCTGACCTCTTCTGAATACGGAATACCACAATAAACCATATAATGACTGAACCGGGAAAAAAAAAAAAAGACTGGATTTATCCAATAGCCAAAGCATTTTGTCCCCTTAATCCTTCACTGGCATACAAAGTTTGAGACACTTAGAGTCTCACAAACTCTACCTCTTCATCCACCATGTTCCTACGGCATGGAGGAGACCAAACCACCACATTGTCAAGAAAAAAGAAACAACTAGATACCATAACATTCCTCCTCGAAGAGAGATGGGCTAATCTAGAGAACATATATTGAAGCGGGAAATCCCCAACCATGCATCTTCCCAAAAGCAAACTCTCTCCCCATTTTGATAGCAAAGCCAATTCCCATAGAAAACACATGTTTGACCCTAGATATACCTTTCCAAATCCGTAAGGCTCAATAGAGAGAAGAATCTTTCACCCCCACCCCCCTTTTTGGCACTCATATTTTTCAACCATAGTTTTACACCAAAGAATATCTTCCTCTGTCTTGAAGCAGCCACAACCAATTTCCCAAGAAGCTAAATTCATCTTTTCCAAATCCCTTATACTGCCCATCCCTCCTTATGTTTTCATCATCTACTCCCTTTCATAAGAAGTTACACCTCAACTTTGCCAACCTCTCCAAAACCAACTTCGGGTACCTAAATAAGGACATTAAGTATAATAGAAGATTTCACAAAGCTGCTTTAATAAGGGCGATAGGACCACCCAAAGAGAGAAATCGAGATTTCCAATTAGAGAGTTTTCTCTCAAACCTCTCCAAAAGTGCATCTACAAGTGCTTGACATGCTTTCCAATACAAAGAGGGAGCCCAAGATACGTAAAGAGTAAGGCTCCCGCCCAACCCGCCCAACGCCAAAAGATCGATACCATCCGCTCAACTTCCTCCTTGACCATGTTCACTCCCAATAATTCACTTTTTGCAATATTTATGTTTAAACCCGAGACCGCTTCAAAAAAATTCCAATTCACATGATCATACGCCTTCTCGATGTCGTGCTTACACACTAACCCCTTCCTTGAAATGAGAGTCAACACACTCGTGTGCTTTATCAATGCACTATCCAGAAGCTTCCTTCCTACGATAAACACACCTTGATTCTGGGATATAACCAAGCCTAAGATTGCCCTAAACCTAAGCGACAACATTTTTACAAGGATCTTATCTGCCCCCCTCTAATTGGCCTGAAAGTCCTTCAACCTTTTTGCTCTGAATACCTTCGAGACAATAGCGATAAAGGAAGCTCCCAGCTCTGCCAATAGCCTACGTCTCTTGTGAAATTCCATCATAAAGTCCACACCATCATTCTTCACCACCTCCTAAAAACATTGGAAGAAAGCCATCGATTAGCCATCCAGGCCCACACCTTATCCCTCCTCGTAGAATCCATTGCCGCCTTGATTTCATCCTCCAAAAACACCTTCCCCAATGAGGTTGTCTTAATATCGAAGAGATCCTTAAAACTCTAGATTATCTAGAATAAGTCTCACCCACCTATCATTGCAAATGGATTTATTCACTTCTACCATCCACCATCACACTTCAATCTTATTGCTTCTTGCCTGCGCATTTGCAATGCAATGAAATTTTTTGTATTTTTATCCCCTTCTTGAGCCAAGTTGCCCTCGACCTTTATCTCCATTTAATCTCTTCCTCCTTTAGCTAGTTTAAATAGTCTTGCAATAACTTCATTCTACAGATTTTTCTTTCATCTTCCAAGAGCTCCGTATTTTCCACCTTTAAATCTAATGATTGAATCTATGCGAGAATGTCCCCTAACTCTTTTTCACCATTTTCCAAAACTTCTATTCTCCAAGTCACAATCTTGCCTTTTAAAAGTTTTAATTTCTAGCTCAATCTAAAACCTGCATATCCCTCCACCTCAAAGGACCTCCACCACTTTGAGATTTGATTCGAGAATCCCTCCACCTCTTAACCACACAAGCACAAACCTAAAAGGTTTCGAGCCCTAGCTCTCCACCATCGCATCCAACATTATCAGACAATGTCAGAAGTTGATCTCGAGAGCCCTCTCAACAAGACCATCAGAAACTTAGCCTCCCGTTCAATAGATAAAAAAAAAATAATCTAACTGAGACATGATTGAGCAGTCCTGATCCATTTGACCAAGTAAATTTCCCATTGATCATCAGAAGATCAATCATCTCTTGCAGGCATACCCATTTAGAAAATTATGCAAACTTCGTGTGATAACCCCCTTCACTCAATTTTTCAAAAGAAAACCTTGAAACATTAAAGTCACCACCTATACATCAAGGAAGGTCAAACTCGCTGCATACTGATGATAGACCAAAATCATGCCTCCTTGTTACCAAGTTCAAACCATAGACCATTGAAAAACACCATCGAAATCCATTAACAACATCTCAAAGAACTACTAGTGAACACACCAACCCCCACCCAACGACCAAACTCTGGTATCACAGGTCACAACCACCCCTCCAGGCGAATCCACTAAGTTCAAAGCCACCCAATCTGTAAAAGAAATCCCCCACAAAGAGTCCATCAGCTTCCTATTGACCGCTTGCATCTTCGTTTCCTGGAGTGTTAGTAACTGAACCTTCCATCTCCGACAAACATATTTAACCTTCTCGCTCTTCTGCCAGCATCCCAAACCCCTCAAATTCCAACTCAAGATCCTCATTCGGGCATGGATCTTCTCATCCTCCCTTTCCTTAGCCAATGTATTGATTCGTCACATTTGTAGCCAATGTATTGATTCGTCACATTTGTAGCTGACATCTGAAGTCACACCAACTCCTTGTGCCCTCTAGGTGATTTTGGGGTTTTCCTCAAGGGTCGCTAATGGGGACAACTAAGTGCCCTGAGCCTTCACGAATTGGAACAAAAGATAAATCTTCAGGTTTCTCGCACAAAGAAATGTGCACCAGCCTTCCCACTTAATGCATCACCACCCTGCACTAGCCTTCCCACTTGATGCATCACCACCCTTAACCACTTTTTCCCTTTCTCTTCTGCCACTTGGACTACACTCAAGTCACCCACCAAGGAGTGAAAAGCTTTTGCCTAGAGGAACGTCGAGCTCCCTGTTATCCCCCAAAGCCATCTGAAGTGGCTGGACATCCAACACCACCCAAATTGACTCCTCTTGACATTGATCTTCTCTGAGAACCTCTACCACAGATTTGGGAAGCAGCAACGGATCTCGTACCTGCTAAACAGTAACCAGGGCACAAGACCCCTTAGCATTCTCCCCTAGACGTCTTCCATCATAGCTTTCAACACCATCTCATCACTCTGTTGTGATCCATCCTCAACCTCCAAAGATGAAGTCAGGAGAAGAGAGGAAGAGTCGAGAAGAGCATCTTTAAAATTCAAGTTGTAAGAGGGGGGTGCGGTGGTTAACTCCCACAGTGAGACGACTAAGTTATGGAGCCACACGAACTAATTCAAACGAGACTTCCACATGTGCTTCCTTCAAAGCATGTGAACTTCACTATTCAGCCACGTAGCTCATTGTATGCGTCACATTTTCCTCCGCCAAAAGCAAGAGAGGCCTCATCATGCCAACTTCGGTAGCTAATTCAAGACACTACCATTGCCATACAACATTAACTCTGAGCAGATATCAGCAGGACAGGTGTCATCCCTTTGTAGAGATGAGACACCGCCAACGCCACCCACCATACTCCAAACCTTTTGCATCTTATTTCGAACTGCGACATCCCTCTCAGCTATAGCTCCCAACCCACCACTTGCACTCCAAGCCTCCTAGTCTACCACTCAAACCTCTGGATCAGCCATTCGAGCTGGCGCCAAGAGCCCGTTCTCACTCTCAAACCTAACGACCTCCTAGACACATGGTGGCAATCTAACAGGCCAGCTGCAGTTCGCGCCTCCCCTTGACACCACCATAACTGTTGGCCCATCTCATTGGCCACGTGTCATTATCCCCATCCCTCGAGGACCAAGCGCCTCGAGAGAAACTTGTAGGATGCCACGTACCCCCACCATCAAACGGTACTCCAAAGGAGTACAAAGATGGAGCCCCCGCATCCACCATTGCCATCCTCTCCCTTTCCGTGATTAGATTTTCGGCCACCCCTTGCTCCTACTTCCCAGATCCAACGACTCCATCACCCTCTCCTCACCAATGGTAAACGTCATCGTCTCCAGTGCCGCAATCGTTTTCTTCCTCTTAACAAAGATTCTCACCACCTTAACCTCTACCCCCTCCTCCATTACCGGATCCACCATTAGAGTGCCTCTCTGATACATGAACCACCCACTATCATGAAGATCTTTGAAAACCAGAGCTCCAATGGAATACCCCATACCTGATACCATGTCCTCTGCCATCCAAACAGGGACTGATCTTCCCACCTTCGAAGATGCACCACTAAGCCATCGTTGTAGATGGCCCTGACAAGTAGAAGCCGATCAAGGTCCATATGTGGCCAAAGGGACACCCAAATCTCCTTTCCCAACAATAGCTTGAGACTGAAATCACTTTCAATTAAACCCACCACTATCCAGCAACCAACTTCTCACCTCCCCCAAGGTGGCACCAACCGTCACCTCCACCACCAAGTTACATTGAAGAGTACCCCATGCATCTCAACCACCTTAGGGTGGACATTCACAATGGGGCCTCTAGCTGAAGTCCCCTTACATAGACATGACATCTTTAAAAGAGAAGTTGGGAATCCTCATCGAAGCCTAGGCTTCTGTTGCAACTACAACCCCAATAGCCACTTCCTGCACCAGCGATCTGTCCCAGTCTAATGGTTAGCTGCTTCTGGCCCATACGCGGCTCTTTAGCCTAAGATAGATCAACCATAAAAAAATTTCCAGTGGAGAACCGAAATCACCATCGGAATCTCATGCCATCTTTTCACTCGAACAAATGCAAAGCCCCTCAATCTCCCCGATTCCTTCTCCCTCAAAATCACTACCTCTTGCACCTCTCCCTCCCATCTGAAGACTCGCTGAAAATTGGTCTCCATCCACCCCTCCAGGAAGTTTTCCACGAAGAGGGTCGGGAGCATCAAGAACGGCCTTATGAAAGGGGGGGCCCACCCCAGATGAAGCCCATCTTGGCCTTGAGGCAAGGATCCCCACCATTACGTGTAGCCTGTCACCCTTCATCCTCTCTCCCGATCGAACCAACGAGGTAGATTGTCTCCCACACCTCTCCATGTCGTCTGCCTCCTCTTAAAGTGGCTGAGATCTTCCTTTTGATATCCCCCTCCTTTGTCCTCTTGCTTGAGATTTGAACACCTCAAATGACGATCGCCTCCAACTTTTGAAGCATTCTCCTCTCGATTCCGTGATCTTATCTTCATCCTCTTATCAGGATCTGATGTACAGTGGGATGCCGACTAGCTTAGATGGACCAAAAGAAGACCAGTCGGGGTCGTAAGTGATCCAAACCATCAGGATCGTAAAACGGTCGTATCTCACAATCCGGAACGAGTTTCTGAATGTATAATATATGATTTTAGGGTAGCTCGAGCTAGTAAAGCCAACCAACCCCGCTACGCCAGGTTGCCCATGCCGACATTGCGAGATTCGACCTGATCGACAGTCGTTAGGCTAGTTTTATTTTGATTTTACTATAAATAGTAAGTTTTGTTTTGATCATATCTTTTGATCCGTAGGGTTTTAGAATTTGTGCCCAACATGGAAAGGGCTTAGAAAAGTGTGTAGAAGCTAGATTGAAAACTTTCTATTTTTTGGCCAAAAACCAAGAGTTCTAGTAGGAATGAGCGACGTCTATAAGTAATAAGTTTACTATTTATAGTAAGTCAGGTTTTCTAGGTGTTTTAGTTTGAGTTGGACTCTAATTCTTTTTTCTAGGGTTTAGTTCATTATTTAAAGCATTGTAATCACATTATTTAGCATTCAATCAATTATTACGAAGTTTCTAGGAATTATTTCCTGTTTATCATCTCTCCCTCGTGAATTCGAGGAAATCTGGTTGAGGATTTCCAGAGGACTTGTAGACTCAAGGTATTTATCCGGTAGGGGAGATTGTGCTCAACCTTACCATGCCCTCTCTGCGTTAGTGGTATCAGAGCGAGGATTATTCCTCAGGACGATGGCGTCTAACGAAGGTGTGGGAAACATCCCCGCTGACGGTGATTAAGGGATGCTCTATCTTACAAACAAGCTAGATGTTTTGCAGGTGTCCATGAAAGGCCTGCAGAAAACTCTAGACTGTATCGCTGAGGCGCTAGCTCCGCCTAAAGCCCAAGGCGACGATCAACAACCACATGTGCTCGCTATACGAGATAACCTTATATTCTGTAGGGCACCACAAGTGGCCAATCGCAGGGCTAACCTGGATGATTCAGAACCAAGCGATGACGAGGTCGAAGACATGATTGTACGACGGCCTATGCGTGGGAACGATCATGGGGATCATGTGGGATCATGCAGAAAGAGATTTTCGAGATAAGGCTGAACTTCTTAGTATTAATGGCATGCAATGTATAGAGGAATTCCTCAATTGGCTTGTGGAAGTTGAGCAATATTTTTATTACATGGAGGTCCTGGAAGATAAGCGAGTTAAACTCGTCGCATACAAGTTAAAGTCGGGTGCTTCTGCATGGTGGGAGCAGTTACAGCTCACCCGTGCCAAACAGAATAAGTTGCCCATCCGATCATGGCCGCAGATGAGACAACTTCTTCGATCTCGATTCCTCCCCAGAGATTATGAACATGTGTTGTTCCAGCAATACCAAAATTGCAGGCAGGGGAACCGAACCATTATTGAATATGAAGCTGAATTTAACAGATTGGCAACACAAAACGATTTGGCAGAGACCGAAACACAGAGGATAGCGTGGTTCATCGGCAGTCTACGTCCCATAATTCAGGATCAAGTTCAGTTACTTCCAACCTGGACTGTGGCTGAGGCAGTAGACCTAGCAACCAAGATAGAAACACAACTTGCATGGGTCCTATACAAGACGCGACGTCATCTAGGGGAAATGAGCCAAGTTGGGGGTCATTCCCAGGCCCCAACGACCGTAAACTGAGGCACGGGGAGCTGTGTCCTCCTAGACCCCAACAAGTAGCGCCTACAATAGTGGACCTAAGTTGGGCTCCCAATCCATATGTGCGCCCAAGGCCGAATAATTGTTTCAAATGTGGCCAATCGGGTCACTTGTCGAACTCTTGCCCGCAACGCCTCGCAGCCAATCTGACTATCAACGAAGGGGGTGCTAAAGGAGAAGTAGAGGGGGAATATCCTGAGGTTGATGGGTTGGAGCAGGTTGATGAGGAGGATACAGAAGGTCTGGGATTGATTACTAAGGACCATGGTGAGTCCTTAGTTGTGCGACAACTCCGATATGCTCCAAGGAAGGAAGTGCACCCACAGCGGCACAACATCTTCCGCACGTGGTGCACTATGAACGGCAAGGTCTGTGATGTTATCATAGACAATGGTAACAGCGAGAACATTGTCTTGAAAGTGACAGTGAATGAGTTGCGGCTTCCCACGACAAAGCATCCTACTCCTTACACGATCGAATGGATCAAGAAGGTGAACGAGACCAAGCTAACTGAACAATGCATTGTCTTATTTTCTATTGGTAAAAACTACGAGGATGAGGTCCTCTGTGATGTAGTTGACATGGAGGCCTGCCATATGTTGCTTAGGCAGCCGTGGCAATCAGATCGAGACACGACCCACCATGGGCGAGATAACGTATATATATTCGTAAAAGATGGTCACAAGATGATGTTGGGCCCTCTGGCACCAAAGAAACACCCTAAAGCTTCTAAAGTGGAGGGGAACTCTCTCCTAGTTCGGGAGTTCGTTGAGGAATCAAAAGAAACCGGCGAGGAGTTACCAATCCCATGAGAGACATCTAACATTATATCAACCTTGTCCCTAGGACTAGCTTACCCAACCATCCACACTATCGGATGAGTTCGAAAGAGTGTGAAATACTTCAGGAGCAAGTGGAAAAACTGATCTGTAAGGGTCATCTCAGAGAAAGCATGAGCCCATGCGTCGTGCCAGCATTATTAACTCTAAAGAAGGATGGAGCTGACGCATGTGTGTTGATAACCGGGCAATTAACAAGACAACTATTAAATATCGGTTCCCAATACCGCGGCTAGATGACATGCTCGACATGTTTGAGGATGCCAAGGTGTTCTCTAAGTTAGACTTGAGAAGCGGGTACCATCAGATTCGCATTAGGCCAGGTGATGAGTGGAAGACGACCTTAAAGACCAAGGACGGCTTGTATGAGTGGCTGGTTATGCCCTTCATCTATCTAATTCACCGAGCACGTTTATAAGCCTAATGAATCAAATGTTAAAGCCGTTCAACGACTAGTTCATAGTGGTATATTTCAATGACATCTTGATTTACAGTTAGAATGAGACTGAACATATGAACCATCTCAGGCAAGTGCTACAAGTATTGGCCGATAATAAATTATATTTGAATCTGAAGAAGTGTAACTTCTTAACCGATCGGCTATTATTCTTGGGGTTTGTTGTGACATCTACGGGCATTCGAGTGGACGAAGAGAAGGTTTGGGCCATTCGAGATTGGCTGACCCCGACAAACATTCATGAGGTACGAAGTTTTTATGGGTTGACGACCTTTTATCGTCGATTCGTGAGGAATTTCAGTACCATCATCACACCAATCACCAATTATATGAAGAAGGGACCGTTTCAGTGGACCGATGAGGTAGATAAAAGCTTCGCTGAAATCAAGTATCGGTTGTCCACTACGCCGGTGTTAGTGCTTCCCAATTTCGATAAGTTGTTTGAAGTGGAGTGTGATGCCTACTATGTTGGCATTGGCGGAGTCCTATCTCAGGAAGGCAGGCCGGTTGCTTACCACAGTGAGAAGCTCAAAGACGCACGAAAGAAGTATATGAGCTCGAGTTATATGCAGTTGTACAGGCACTGCGTCATTTGCGCCATTATCTAATTCAGAGAAAGTTTGTTCTCTACACTGACCATCAAGCTTTAAAGTTTATTAATAGTCAGACTAATGTGAACCGTGTGCATGCAAGATGGATTGCGTTTTTGCAGGAATTCACGTTCGTTCTAAAGCACAAGTCAGGGCAACAAAACAAGGTGGCTGACGCACTTAGCCGTCGTGCATCACTGCTGGTTACATTGAGCAATGAGGTGGTCGGATTTGACTGTCTTAAGGAATTGTATGCTGAGGATGAGGATTTCAAGGATGCATGGTTGAGGTGCCAAGAGGGTCACCCCAGTGACTTGCATATGCAAGAAGGATTCCTCTTTAAGGGGAATCGAATATGCATCCCCGACAGTTCCCTCCGTGACAAGATTATTCTTAAGCTACATGGTGGTGGCCTTGGTAGTCACCTTGGGCAAGACAATACCAGAGCATTAGTAGAGGAGCGGTATTACTAGCCGCAATTGGCTCGTGATGTGGGAAAAGCAGTGCAACGATCTCATGTTTACCAAACCTTTAAGGGGCAAACTCAAAATACAGGTCTCTACACTCTATTACCCGTGCCTAATGCCCTTTGGAAGGATCTATCCATGGATTTTGTACTGGGTCTCCCACAAATACAACACGGCATGGATTCAATGTTTGTGATAGTAAATTGATTCTCCAAGATAGCACACTTCATTTCCTATAAGAAAACCTTTGATGCAGTGCACGTGGCGACTTTGTTCCTCAGGGAGATTGTACGGCTACATGGGATTCCTAAAACAATCACTTCAGACCGGGACACAAAGTTCGTTAGCCACTTTTGACAAGCCTTGTGGAATTGGTTTGGCACGCGACTCCAATTCAGTGGCACCTACCATCCGTAGACAGATGGGAAGATTGAGGTCGTGAACCGCACATTAGGGAATCTTATCCGTTGTATTTCACGTGACAAGCCGAAACAATGGGACATGACCCTAGCTCAAGTGGAGTTCGCATTCAACAACATGGTAAACCGCTCAACAAGGAAATCTCCATTTCAGATTGTCTATGAGCGAGTGCCTCGCCACACACTTGATTTGGTCCCACTGCCCAAGATCCCGGGTATGAGTATTGCAATTGATCACATGGCGGACCGAATCATGGATATTCATGAGGACATTCAGGCTTCGAACGACAAGTACAAGGAAGATGCCGACAAGCATCGGCGTTTCAAGGTTTTGAAGTAGATGATCAGGTGATGGTCCATCTACGTAAAGAATGATTTCCTACTGGGATCTACAACAAGTTAAAGCACAAGAAGATTGAACCAGTACTAATCATCCGCAAGATCAATGACAATGCCTACGTTGTTGATCTCTCGGATGACATGGAGATATCAAGGACTTTCAACGTAGCGGATTTGTACAAGTATCATGAACCAAAGTTGGACGAGAACTCAAGGTCGAGTTCTTTCGAAGTGGAGGGGAGTGATGTAGAGCGGGTCACCGACTATTTCATGGCTCAAATGGACCAAAAGAAGACCGGTCGAGGTCGGACCATCAGGACCATAAAACAGTTGTATCTTGCAGTTCGGAATGAGTTTCTAAACATATAATATATGATTTTGGGGTAGCTCGAGCTAGTAAAGCTAAGCCAACCATGCCGGAATTGCGAGATTCGACCTAATCGACAGTCGTTAGGCTCGTTTTATTTTGATTTTACTATAAATAGTGAGTTTTGTTTTGATCATATCTTTTGATCCATAGGGTTTTAGAATTTGTGCCCAACATGGAAAGGGCTTAGAAAAGTGTGTAGAACCACGTGGTTGGGCCAGATTGAAAACTTTCTATTTTTGGCCGAAAGCCAAGAGTTCTAGTAGTAAGTCGGGTTTTCTAGGTGTTTTAGTTTGAGTTTGACTAACTCTTTTTTCTAAGGTTTAGTTTATTATTTAAAGCATTGTAATCATGTTATTTAGCATTCAATCAATTAGTACGAATTTTCTAGGAATTATTTCCTGTTTTATCATCTCTCCCTCGTGGATTGGAGGAAGTCTGGTTGCGGATTCCCGAAGGCCTTGTGGACTCAAGGTATTTATCCAGCAGGGGAGACGGTGCTCGACCTCACCACGCCCTCCCTGCGTCAGGATCTCCCATCACTCAAGTAGCCTCTCTCCCAACCCACTTGACCCATTTAATTATATAAATGGGTTGGTCTTAGCTAACTCGACCCTAGACCACCATGACCCAACTATCAGTTTTAAGAATGGAATACTAGGGCAAGGCACTAAGGCCATGCACTACCTAGGACCTATAATCCGTTGATTCAAACCCGCCCCATTTACCAAATGAATAGAGAATTCTATTCTAGATCCAACCCATGACCCATAATCCTCTGACTAACCTGACCACTTCAAATTCATCAAGCCAACCCACTCAACCCATTCAATTATAATGGGTTAGCATTGACTAATCCAACCTAAACCAGCACTACCCAATTTTCAGGTTTAAGAATTGAATATTAGGCTAAGGCTAAGCACAACCTAGGCCAAGCAATCAATACATACATTAAATAATAATAATAATAATAATCTATACTTTTCTTTTCTATTTTGGTTCTGGTCCAGTCGGGTAAGATCATCTACCCCAAATTAAAGATGACCTTTATGAGTTGTTCAAATCAAGAAGGGTTTAACCGAAGCTCAACCCATCACCCATTTAGTTTTTTCCAAACCCGCCCCATTTATTAAACAGATCAATAATTATAGCCCAAACCCAAACCAATGACCCATCTTTCTCTTATCTGAGCCCTACCTATTGCTCGTTTTAGCTTTAGCTAAAACCACCCCATTTATGAAACGGACTAAGAATTATAGCACAACCCAAACTCCCTCTGTCCCAACCTGACCCACTTAAAATTCATCAAGCTTACCAACTCGACCCATTTAACTACAAATGTGTCAATATTGACTAACCCAAGCAGACCAACACGACCCAATTGTCAGGTTTAAAAATTGAATATTAGGCTAAGGCTATGAACAACCTAGGGTCATAGACCAAGCAATCGATACAAACATTAACAAAAATAAAAATAAAAAAAAAATCACCTGTACTTTTCTTTTTTGTTTTGTTTCGGGTTTTGGTTCTAGTCGGGTCATGTCATCTATCTCAAATTAATGATAACATTTATTGGTCGTTCAGATCAAGAAAAGGTTGAACCGAAGCTCGATCCATTTATGTACCACATTTTTAGCCCAAGCCTACCTGTTACCCATTTATCTTTGCCTAAACCCAGCCCATTTGCTAAATGGACCAAGAATTATAGCTCAAACCCGACCATTGACCCATAATTCTCATATTTAAGCTCTACTCGTTACCCATTTTAGCTTTGTCCAAACCCACCCCATTTATGAAACAAACCACGAAGTATAGTGCAACCCAAACTCCCTTTGACACAACCTAACCCACTTCAAATTCATCAAGCCCACCCAGTCGACCCATTTAACTATAAATGGGTTGGTTTTGACTAACTTGACCCAGCCTAGGCAGTAAATACATAGAAAAAATCATCTATACATTGCTTCTTCTTCTTTTTTTCTTTTTTTCTTTTTGTGTGTGTTTGGGGGGGGGGGGGGGGGGGGGGGTCTTGCTAGGTTTAGTAATCTACCCCATCTCATTAACAATCTATATGGGTTGTTCAAATCAAGAGGAGTTGAACCGAAGCTCAACCCATTTATGTGCCACATCTCTAGCTTGAGCCCCACTTGTTACCCATTTAGCTTTGCCCGAACCCGCCCCATTTACTAAATGGGCCACGAATTATAGCCCAAATACACCCCATTTACTAGATGGGCCAAGAATTATAACCCACACCTAACCACTAACCCATTTATTAAGGGCGTGTTTGTTTTTCTAATTACCTCAATAAATAAAAGGAAATAATGGGAAATGATTACAATTTGCTTTACTTGTATGGTGATGGCAGCTACATTTGACCATAATGATGACATGCTTCCATTATTTGTTTTAGCCATGAAATATTAAACTAATTGAGATTTTATAATACAAAATTGTAATGATTACAAATACATTTACCTTTCCCATTACATAAGCATTTGACCCTCAACTTATGTACCCTAATACTTGTTTAAACAAACATTAGGAATAATGGCCCACTTACATTACTTTACCATGAAATTCAAAAAAAACAAACATGCCCTAAATGCATGTGTCAGCATGGCACATGGGTACAAGATATAATCCATCCATCAAGTTGGTCTAACCTTCTACATGTTTTCCTAAAGATGAATCTAGTCCACTCAGCATGTGAGCCCCCATACTGGAAATAGGTGGATGGGTCAGAAATTCAACTTCGTACTTTTTTTTTTCCAGACTGTGGCTCACTTGACCAATGGACCACCTGATTCTTGGTGGGGCATCAATATAGTGGTACCTCTCTAATGGATGGATTGGATCTCAAACCAAACCAATCATGTACATGAGCTTTATTGCACATGAGTGTGCACTTAGCAAAGCTCTTCAAGAAAACCTCCTCAATAGGTCTCCAAGTGTGTTGATTAGCATACACAATAAGCCCCACGTTTGAACTAAATAATTGAAACCAAAGACGGGAGATTTGAGCACAACCCAACCTCAAGAGGTGACAACCTCAACCCAACCCGATCCAAATTCCAATTTAAGGTGTGGAACCCAAAGCCCAACCTGATGTGAATTTGAACCCACCAACCCAACACGAATTCCAATCCAACATGTGCAACCCACAACCATTTCAACGTGGATTCGAACCTAAGGTGCCCAACCCGAATTCCTCTATACTCAACCAAAAACCAAACCAGCCCGAGCTGACCAGATCCTGAACCACCTCAAGAAGAGCCAACTGGAACCCAACCCGACATGAACACAAAGTGGCCAAGGAATTCAACCTTTCCTTCGTACTCAACCCTAAACCAAACCAACTAGACCTGACAAATTCCTAACCTGACGTAAGTCGACATGAAATTGCTTAATCGGGTTGGAGTTTTCCAACCCCAACCCAACTCGAGGACCCTAACAACCAAAACGTGAACTGACCCAAGCCCGACCTGCCTAAAAGATGAGCCAACTCACAACCCAACACAACATCTCTTCTATATATAACGTCAAGACCAGATGGACAATTTTTCCCTCACGATTAGTTTAAGAGAATAATTTAAGCTTTCAAATTTGATATGACATAAATGGGATTTAAAATTGGTAAGGGGTATTTATGGAATTCTGAAATTGTGCATGCTTGACATTCAACAGACCATATTTCACCTGCTTACCTTGAATGGGTGTGTGGATTTAGTCCAAGAGATACACTTGAACCGAACCCTAACTCTCTCAATCATTCCCTCCCTCCTCAATTACACCTAAATCGACCCCCCCCCCCCCCCCACAAAAAAAAAAAAAAAAAAAAAACTCTCTTCTAATCACTCAATGTATGTGTATCTCTATATTTGTCTCTCTCTTTAGTGCTGAGAAGAAAAGAAATAAAAGAAGAAGAAGAAGAGTTTTTTTTTTTTAAAAGATAATGTGATTTTGTTAAAAAGAGCAAGGAAAACAACTACAAGACAAAAACAAAGCAGCAAAAAAAAACAAAACAAAACAAAAAAAACAAAAAAACAAAAGCAAGACAAAGGGGTGATGAGTGGGCAGCCCAATTACATCCCGAGGAAGATAAGATTACAATCTTTCAATTTTGGGGAGCATGAAGCCCATTCAATGACCAACGACCTAGCCCTCTGCAAAGTGTTTTGAGACAACTTGCAAAAGTTGTTAAAACATCTAGTGTTTCTTTCTTCCCAAACAGCCCACCATGTTGCCAATAGAGCCATTTCCCACAGCATCTTCTTCTCCTTTCCAAGGCTCACCCATGCCAAGCACCCAATAGAAGATCAACAGATTCTGAAGCGACCCACAAAATATGAAAACGACCCAAAAAGTCTGCCCAAATCTGACCCACATAAGAGCAATGCACAAAGAGATGATCCACTATCTCCTCAACTCTCATACGAAGATAACACGTCTTAGGGATCACCATCGCTCTTTTGCAGAGGTTGTCAATAATGAGGACTTTCTTTTTACCTACTAGCCAGCCAAAGGCAGCAAACTTCGAGGGGGCATAGAACCTCTAAACGAGTTTGGGAACTACCATTTGAATGTAGGACCCGATTTTATATTTTTCCTTTTGTTTATTATTTTGGAAATTGTATTTTTTTTTTTTTAATTGTTTTGGGTTGTTTGGAACATTTTATCTGAGTTTGAATCTTGTCATTAGGACCACCTATGGTACCAACAGTTTGGACATAGGACTAACTCCACGTGTGTCACACATGCCCGATCCACTCACAACCCAACCTGACATGAAGTATAACCCAAAGTTCCCAAGTCCTCTAATTCTAAACCCCAAACAAAACCAATCCAACCCGACAAACTCACAACCCAACCTGAGGACCCTAACAGCTCGCGTTTCAGCAAGTTGCAGCTCTAATAGACGTCCCAACTCCCAACCACAAAATTCAATAATAAAAAATAAATAAAAATAAAAAGCATAAACTCTACAAAGCCATAGATGCGTCCACCAAAATTCCAAAGTCAAAGGAAGTGGTCCAATTAAGAGAGGAGAGTGTGTGAGCTTGCTGAAAGAGGAAAGTGCATGTGTGTCCAATTTTTAAAACAGAGAGAGTTCAACAGTCCAAGTTTTTAATGTTGCGACTTGCAAGGATTCCATGCAAATCCAAATCGGATTCTCACCAAAATTAGGGGTCGTTTGCAAGTGTGTAATCGTTGGTAATTAGTGCATTTGGAAGAGTGTATTTAATATGATCTGCAATCCAATTCAGAACCAATACACCAAAAGCCCCTTTTTTGAAATCACAACAAAACGATAGAATTCCATTTCACATTGATTCCGATTATCACTGATTCACAAGCAACAGTTCTCTTTCTCACTCTCTCCACCAATGTATCCCAAATATAGGTAGTCAAACACATTAATTCACTTACAGGCTGCCAAACACAACTAGTGATTCTAATTCACATGGATTCCATGATAATTACCAATGCATATCAAATACACGCTCCCAAATGACTATGGAATTTCAAAAACAGCCATTTAGAGGTATTTGAATTCCAATGGAATCCAATTTATATCAAATGCAGGTTACCAAACGCACTCGTTTCTCCCATTTACCATCAATTCACACCAAATACAGGTATCCAAATGACCTTTAAAAAGTTTGCAGCAGTCAAAACCCCAAATAATAAAAAAATAAAAACTATGAAAAGCACTAAAGAAATGGAAAATAAGGAGCAAAAAATACCAATGTTCTTCTTCTCCTTCTTCTTCCTCTTCTTCACCAAAGAGACAGCGAGAGAAATATATTGACTTAGATTAGAAAAACAGAGATTCACGCAGGCAAAGAGAGAGATGGCGGAGCTTGACAGATTCAAGGAGAGAGAGAGCCGGGGTTCTCCTCTCGTTGTAGGGTGCGGGGAGAGAGATCCGCTGGGCTTTCAAGTTGGAGGGTGCGGTAAAATCCCGACCGTCCACAGGCAATGGGACTGTGTGGGGCCCACAGAGATGTCCTGGACAAATCCACTCTGTCCATCTGTTTTTAAATACCATAATAGGATAGGATTCTAATAATCATGCAGATCCAAAACTCAGGCGGGCCATCCCAAACTAAACAGTGGGAATGGAACAGTCCACCATTGAAACTTTCCGCAGCAGGAGAGGGGATATTTACTGAAATAGCCCTCATATGTGGCTATTTTTACTAAAAGTTCAATTTCTCATCCTGCTCTTCTTTTTTGGCCTTTTAACGAGAAATTGAAAATTTTACGGTCGAGAATGCCCCTCTGACCACCATGTACTCAGGGCGGAATCCAGTACCCAATGGGGAATCGGTTGGAGGGGCATTTTCAACCATAGGTTTTCAATTTCTCGTCAAAAGGTCAAAAATGATGAACTAGATGAGAAATTGGACTTTTAGTAAAAATAGCCACACCTCAGGACTATTACCATAAAAATCCCGCTGGAGAGCAGATTAGGTGAGACCCGGCCTCACCTAAGACGGTGCGGCCCTTAACACGGGTTAACTATGGGGGCCTCGTTGATGAATGTATTATGTATCCATGCCGTCCATCCATTTTTTCACATCATTTTAATGCATTATACCAAAAATTAAGCATATCCAATTATCATGTAAACCATACCATAAGAAACAGTGGTGATTGCCCGTCCTACCATTAAAAACTTCTTAGGGCTCTTTCTAATGTTTCTGTAGTGTTTATTTACCATCCAATCCGTTGATAAGATTAAATACGACTGGATGAAAAGAATTTCTGATGTTTCTGTAGTGTTTATTTACCATCCAATCCGTTGATAAGATTAAATACGACTGGATGAAAAGAAAAAACAAATATCAGATTGATACAAAACTTTTATGGCCCATTACTGGTCAATCACTACTGTTTCTTATGCTATAGTCCACCTGATAATTGGATCTGCTTAATTTTTAGTATAACGCCACAAAATTATATATATAAATGGTTGGACCGCGTGGATACATAATACACACATCAAGGTGGGCCCTACGGTAAACTTACCTAAAGGCCACTCGTCTTGGGTGAGGCCGGGGTCTCACGTAATCCGCTCTCCCGCAGCTGACCGTGACTTTTGTATTCCATCCAAACCGTTCATATGGTTATTACCACTCATATAAACGGTAGCCACAAATGTCATCCTTACACGAAATTTCTGTCACCCCTAGGCATTCAATCCACACTGTTTCGTGTGGTATTGCCCACATAAGTTTTGGATCTTCCTTATTTTTTTAAATCCTGTCCTACTGTGTTCTTTAAAAACAGATGAACGGAGTGGATTTATCAAGGACATCTCTGTGGGCCACACACAGCCCCGGGCATAGGTATATCTAAGGCTGAAAGTTGGGTGGGTTCAACCCGACTGACCCGTGACCGACCCGACATTGGGTTGGGCTTGGGCAAGAAATATCGAACCCCGATCTCGAGCTTGGGCTATGCAAACACCAACCCGATAAAGCTTGGGTTGGGCTTGGGTTGAGGTCTTGGGTCGCCCGACCCAACCCGAACCCGATCTATATACAAGTTACTTATAATTTTATCATACTTAAGTAAACTTATTGGTTTATATTACTTTAGTAAGTAAACTTATAACGTTTGAAATTTGATATACTTTTAGTATTAAAGGAGTAGTTATCCTAGCTAATTTGTTTGGAAAAAAGTGAAATTCTTCGTAATAAATAACTACATACATAATTAATAAAGTCATAGGTACGAAAAATAAGACGTGTATTGAAACATAATAGGCTAATGTAATAACGAAGATATTAGAATTTATCAACCTGACCAACCCGATCAACCCGACCGAAGATATTAGCATTTATCAACCCGACCAACCCGATCAACCCGACCAAGCCCGCTTGGGTTGGGCTTGGGTTGAGAATTCCCAACCCGATGTTGGGTTGGGTTGGGTTAGGGTTGAGGTATAGGAACCTTGGGTTGGGTTAGGGTTGAGCACCAACCCCACCCAACCTGCCCGACTTTCAACCCTATAGCTCTGTGCTGGGGAGCGGATTTCTTCTGACACAGGCATGTGACCGTACCTGTGTGGGGTCCACAGAGATGGACGCAAGAAATTCATTCTATCCATCTGTTTTGAAAGACCGGATAGGATTCTGAAAATCAGGCTGATCCAAAACTCACATGGGTATACCATACTAAAGAGTGGGGATTGAACGCCTATTGGTGACAGAAGTTTTGTATCAGGATGATATTTGTTCCTACCGTTTATCTTAGTGGTAATAATTCTATGAACGGTGTGGATGGCATATAAACATCATAGTCAGATCCAGGAAGGTTTCAACGGTCGGACCTTATTGTTCCCACTGTTTTGTTGGTATGACCCACATGAGTTTTAGATCTGCCTGGATTTTTAGAATCCTATCGTATTGTGCTCTTTCAAAAGCAGACTGACAGATTAGATTTCTCAAGGACATCTCTTGTATACCCCACATAGCCCCAGGCACAAAGAATCCGCTCCCCCCATTGCTGGGCCATATATGTCCCCCTGCTAGAGTTAATGGCTGAGATTATGATGATGAAAAGAAAGTAGAGTTTTTTTTACTTATGTCACTTCCTTTCGTAGTACTTTCAAATAAACCCTTCCATTTTTTATTTATGATTTGTTCACTTTTGTTAGAGTTGACCTTTAGATAAGATGGTTGAAAATTAAGTTTTTCATTTTAAAAAAAAAAAATAGTTAGAACCATTTTCGAAAATTACCTAAACAATGGTTGAAAATTAGTTTTCCATTTAAAAAAAAAAAAATTAGTTAGAACTATTTTCTAACACTACGTAAACAAGGCCCGAAGAGTCTATTCATGATGTAAAAGATTCCATACATGTGGGGCCCATGATCTGTGGCGTAGGCCCAATAGGACTGGTGGATGGCAAGATCTCCTAATATAGGAAGATCCTAACGCTTCTGATTTGTTGCCTTTTAGTTAAAGAAAAGTAAAATAATGGTCCATATTTACACAAAAAAAGTGGGGTGAAGATTGAAGGACATAAATCTCCAACGGGAGAGATTTTTTATACATAATCACCCATGATGCAGTTTAAAAATTCCATATATTTAAGATCACCTAAAGGATACATTTTGATGCATGATATGTGTTATGGGTGAATCTTGCAAGGTTCCTAATGCTGGAGTGGAAGATGTGCAACTACCTGATATGTGGCCCACTAAGGTTGGCTAATCACACATGTCAGTAAAGGATTGAAGCTGGTTAAGGTGAGAAGCCCTCTCACTTATTTTCAGTAACTGAAGAGGTATGAGGCCTCTGGCTCAGCCTCAGCTATCGGATGAGTTCTTGAGCACTTCGCTTCAGCCTCAGATATTGGAATTGGACCTAAGCCCTTAAGCTCAGCCTCAGGCCACAAGTATTGGACTGAGCTTTTTTCCTCAGGATACCAAGCACCATAAGAGAAGAGCAAACGTCTCCCTTACCATTCCTAGATTCCAAATTATGCAAAGTAGAGGCCTGAGCCCCCAGGCTCAATCATTAATATATGTCATACTATCGACTACTAACTGTAAAACAACTCAATTGAGGATGTCAGACGTTCTCGAATCTGAGCACACTACATACGCCACACGGAGATATCGATAATCCCGGGATATGCAGAATCCAGACGTGATAAACACAACCTCTCCCAAATTGAAAAGACATCCTGGACAATATTTCATCTAGATACGTCTCTTAAAACAGAATCAACAAATCCACTACCAAGAATCATGGATCTTTACCAACTATAAAAGGACCCTTCCACATCATCTCCAGGTACGCTATTCATATACCAGAGAATACACCTAAAGCTTTTACGTTCAATCAAGCTTACTAACTAAAGCATCGGAAGGTTCTCCACCGACGCAACCAACATCCCCTTACAATCTCTCTATTTATAATCTCATGAGGTCTCATCACTAAGATCGTCCATCTCCACCAACTTCATCGAGCGGCTAAGATCTAAAGTTGATCCTTGATCAAATTTTGTTACTCAATTTTTGGTGTTAACAATATGTTTCTTTTAAAAAGGCAAAAAAATGAATAAACCAAATTCATACCTAAAGAAGGATTTTGTTAATTTTTGTCACTTAGTAGAGGAAGTCTCTCCCAATCTATTTTAGATGTAGGAGAGTGGAGCATGTTAAACCCTATGGTAGGGAGCTGAGGGTTGACATGAGCTATCTATAAGGTGGGGCCACACGTCCGAGCATGTGAACGTGTGGAGATGTGAGTGCATCCCATTCTCTCTCACTCCACTCTCTCTACATCTCTCTTTCTTTTTTTATTTACTATGGTGATGCCCAGTGAGGCCTTTGATGTACAGCGTCTCCCTTCTAATTTTTTTTTTCCCCTTTTGAGATAGAATTTATATATAGAAAGAGAAAGTTGGGGTTTTGGGAAGTGCATCACCTATGGTGTTCCACTACTCTATAGACTTTACTTGCCTTTTCCATATAATAAATGTTGGATTTTTTTATTTTTTTTTTATAAAAACGCTACAAAATGTAAGGCTTTTCAAAAAATCAAGCTTTATTCTTTTAGCCTAGGATCTCTTGTTGCAATAATCTCAAATTTTCACAAACTTAAACATTTAATGAATGGCTAAGATTATGCCTTATGTGTTGAGATCGTAAAGCAATTTTTTTTTACTTTTCTTATCAATGTCGATTCTCTACATTAAGAGGTCTTTCCTCAATCTATATCAAGTGAGGGAGATCATAGAGTCATTATCAACTTTTTTTATAAGAGTTAAGATTAACGAACGTTGTTAAATAATGCACATGTGGATGAGATGTGAAGAGGGAGGGCAAAGGGTACTTCTCTCTTACACTTTTCCTCTCTTTTTTTCTCTCACTAGTGCTCAAGGGGGTTTTAGGGGCTCTCTATTTTTCTTCTATTTAAGATAAAATCTATATTTATAAAGAGGAATTAGAATTTCAGGTTTATAGCTAGTATTGTGCACCATTACCTTACAAATTTTGATGTACCAAACTATGATGGAAGTTCATAATTCTGCCTTATCAATGCATATATTCATGATCCAATCCTTCTATTGTCATGGTTATCCACCAAAGATCTATATCTCATGTCGATCAAATAGTGGACCATCAAATCTGGGCCATCATATCATCATCAAGTGCAATTAAAGCAAATTTATCAATTAAAATAAAAAATCAATGATTAAAAATGAATTAATGAGTGTTCGATTTAATTAAATCTAGCCACAATAATATTCTTAGGCAAAACCAATAAATTTTTTATTGACCGTGCAAGAATCAACGGACCCTGATATACGTACCCAACCACGGCTGCTCTTAATGGTGGTGCAATAGCCTTGTAGAGAAAGCTAAAGCCATTCAATCAAAATCATGACCCATTGCACGTCTTCGAATATAAGGATTAATAATCTTCCTATTTAACATCAAGTCCCGAATACATTGATCATAGTTTAGGAAAAAAGGGGCTCCATGACTATTAGCTTGAACTTAATCCACCAATGCAAGTGGCCAAAGGTTCAAACTAAGATCTTGTATTCATGACACTCACACTCCCATGTGGAGTAGGGTGAAAGCAAACAAACACCAAGTTGACTTTGATGGTGGAAAGTGTTCATCCTGACACTCACATAAAACGACCTCACATCTCATCATATGATGTCCATAAGTATGTCCCAATTACATGTGAGGTCATAGTATAACATGGTACTAAGATCCATGGACCACAAGTCTTCCTAGCTAATGACCTTTGTGTGTAATCTCAAATTCCTGGACACTATCAAGGTCTTACTCCTCCACGCAACTCATATGCATTTATGTTTAAGGTAACACCATGATCAAGGCATCTAATATTGTTCACCTGAATATTAAGATCAACTTTGTCAATCCATATAATCAATGGATTAACTCACATTAGTTTTTCAAGGCACAACTCCACACCTTAACCATTCAAAGCGCTCAACGTTCTGTAGTCACAATCCTTAGACAATACACATGCATGCCCAAGGAATGATCAGTGAGATCTTAACCATTCGATGCCATTAAATCTTAATAAATACACTTTCTATAGTCACTATTCTTACCACTTGATGGTCGGCCTAAACTATAAGATCAGCCTACTTATAATGTCCTAGATAGAACAAGTGGATCCCTTGTTCCATCATATAAACTTTGAAGATCTTGATGAAAGTCCAACTGCATCCACATTTATTTACCACCTGGTAGCCTTGTAAAATAAGCCAAAGCATAATTAATCAAAACTACTTCATCCACACATTCTTGGATCTACGAATTTTATGGAGCTAGTGAATCTATAAGTCTTTCTAATCCGGCCTTGATGGTTGTGCCAATCTAGATACATGTCGTCAATCATGCCATGTAAATGTTCAAATGTCTCACTGAGGTATTGTATCCATGGCACACTTACACACTCATTTGCAGTAAGGCTAAGGCATATCAATACTAAGTTGCCCAATGGTGGAGACTGTTCATCCCTCTCAAACCCACATGAATAACTATGTTTCACAGATATTAAATATGCTATGAATGAATGAATGCATCATGGATTAATCAAGGAGAAAAGGTCATTTACATAGGTTTCCGAGGGCACAACCCCAACATTCCAAGGAGTAATCTTATCACGATCTAATCAATCCACTGATGGACCCTTTTATCAGCGGTCACGCCTTGCGGTGTTGAGTCATTGAACGGCCACCTTCGAATGGATGCACTTGAGCAACGACATGGCGCACCGGAATGTGTCGGATCATTTTATTAGTGTTTTTTACTTAACAAATCATAGGTCCAGTCGAGAGTTAATGCATCGTAGGTGGCCCATAGGAAGTATGATTTCCCTTCGTTGAATCTATGCAATCGGTTTTAGGACAATGAAACATAATTTCATTCACGTGATTAGATAAACAAGAATGTTTTTTTTTTTTTTTTTTCTGTGGTATATATGGAAAATCTTTCCACTGCGTTTTTTAAGGGTATTATAAAATGATGGGACGCTAAGGTTGTACGATGCCGTTCGGAGTGCATGTTTGGATGATCTAACCGTCCATACGAAGGACATTGCCATGATGAGAGATCAAAGAAAAGTCCCCCACACCGATTGATCCTAGCTGTATAAAAGTTGAACCTTTTTCTTACTAAGCTCACACGCATGTGATGTAATTGATGTACACAGTGCTATATGTGCCAGTGTGCACACGTACATTTGATTCAAGCTGTACATCACGTGGTTCCAGCCATGTGGATCCACTGGCCCAAAGATCAACCCAGACTGTTATAAATAGTTGGACGGTTAAGAAAAACTTAAGCAATGTATTTCTCACCGTCTATTTCTTTTGTAAATTGGGGCCAGCTTTTCTTCTTCTTTTGTGGTAAAGCAGCTTGTTAATCAAGCTTCTAATCAGATTTCCATTTTGTATTGTTTATTAGTATTAACATTGTTCATTCTCAACACCATTTTGAAACCATTAAAAATTGAGATTATGAAGGAGCTTAATGTGGCTTTGTTTCAACACTAAGAACACTAAGATCATGGGATTGAGTGACCGTGGTGTGGATGGGTGTGTGTGGTGTGGGCGTCTGTGTTAGAAAAGAAGATGGGGCTTAACATTTCCCAAATCAGAGAACTGAATCACCATTAGGAAGTTGATGATTTGGGTGATGATCAACGGTGCCGATCTCTGTTTTCTTTTTTTTCTAAAAGCACATTACTCAATCCAACCCGCCCAGATTGTGGACCACATTGTAGATGGTGAGCACACATCATTTGGATAATACTGACCTCTGACTAATAGACATTGGTTAATAGACTTTGCACTATTGACCATTTGTTTTGCTTTTAACCGCCCATTTAATTGGTGCCCGTTGAACAGCTAGGATCATATGTGCAATGTGATTTGTGGGTCATTGCTTGTCGACAGTGGGTCCCAACGACTTGGGTAATTTGGATAGAGGTACATTCATCACACATGCACCATGGCATTGTGCTATGGACGATCATTCTGTCCCCTAGTGATGCCAATTAATTCCAGTTCTGTGCGATGCCTCCGATGCATAAGGATACGAGTTTGGCTGCACCAAATTTTAATCAAATGTCATAATTACAGTGAGTAATCATGATATTCGTGAAACTTGGTGCAACCAAACACACCCTTAAGGAAATGAGAATGATTTTTCAGTAATAGTTTCATTCATCATACAAAGAGAAAAAAGAAAAGATATTTAATTACTCACTGATTGTGATTTTTGTTTCTTCTTCATTGAGGTGTGCTGAGCCCAAAACATGTGCATAGCCCTGCCCATCAACGCGCTGCCACACATCCCAATATGGCTGGCACACGTGATCCGACCCGTCCATGAGGTGGGCCACACTGTTGAGATCTTCTAGCCTAACAAATCAGGCCATTTCACTTCTAATGTAGGGGCATTTTCCCACTGGGCTTGAGTGGAGTGGCCTATGTGAAGTGGGGGCACACTCGGGTGGTCGGCCCGTGTGAGGCGAAACCCATGTGAAGCGGGGCCCATGAGAGGGGTTCAGCCAAGGGCTTGACCTGGACTATGAGATAAAGGGATTGATTCGCCGCTCTCTATCAATTCGAGGTTTTAGAGCAAGTAGTTGTCCTACGTCAAAAGTGGTATCAGAGGGGGATCTGTTTTCTAGCCATCCGTCTGTTTTCTTTTCCAGCTGGAGGATCTAATCAGTGTGCGAAACTGATGAAAAGCACAGATCATTTACATGCTTGCCATATTGGTATGTGTGTCCGTGGACAAGCAGGGTTCCGTACAGATCATGGGCTCAGCAAACCTCCTATCTTATTTGTCTCTGTACAAAGCCGAGGCTGATTTATAGACAACAAAAATGATATGGATATTCACATTTTCTAGCATACAAACTGATCTTGTGGTTTGGAATAATTACCAAAAACGATCCTTGTTGACGCTTAGATAGCCGGCCATCACCTTCCCACCAGTATTCCTCATGCCATCTATGAGATAGCACCATGTTGAACCCAAGGCTCCGATGAAGAAATTGGCATCGGTCGCCATCAGAAAATTAACAAGGGGATAGTTTGTGCTGGTCTCCCTGCCGAGGCGAGCCTCGTAAGCAGCCATCGTTGTGTTTCCCACTTGCCGTGTGACATTCGTATAGTAGAAGTTCCAATGAGGATATAACCGCGTTTTATCAATGACTTCCTGGGCACAAGTTACGACTTAGATACAAGAACACGGACTAAATCACCTTGAATGCTTTGTCGAAATAAAAGAAGAATGCTATTTGCAGATGCTGTGCGGTGGCATGCTTGTGAGATCTGGGCTGTTCATCAGGTGGGCCCCACTTTTGATGTGCACTGGCCCATAATCAGGTAGCCAGGCATATACATTGAATGCAGACCATTGGTTATCTTTTTGTGGACCCACATAGGGTGTCTGTGTTTGGCGGCTGCAGATGGCCATCTCCAAGCAGCACTCATAAAAGAAAATCAGGCATGAGAGACTACGCACCTGCATTTCAGTGGAGAGCCAGATGATGTTCAGGTCTGGAAAGCGCCTCCTGATGCGGTCCGCGAGGCGCATGTACCCTTCAAATCCAACCACCTTCATCTCGGATGCCTTGTCGCCCATCCTTACATGCATGCTTAGCAGCGGTCTAGGAATCCATGGTTTATGATTCGACCATACCAGCCTTTCAATATCAGCTTGAGGTTTGTTTACAACTTCCTGCAACAAAAACCGCTCATAAGTATAATTATGTATAGAAAATGATTATTTTAATCAGAAAACAGAACATGGGTTTTGGATTATTGCCAAAGATGGCATGAGGTCCCGTGTAGAATATGTCAGTAGTGGAAAAACAAAAATCAAATAAGACAAGAATAAATGAAAGACAAAAATCAGTATAACAGAAGCCAACAAGTTTGTGACATTTGCCAAATACTCGTCGTGGAAGATCCATAAAAGTTATCTGAAGATAGCAATCTGATGACGTAATCGAGTCCCAAGATCATGGTTTGAGAAGTTGATTTAGGGCCAATTTGGACGCACTTACTCGAAAGGGGGTCTCCGAGAAAGGGGTTTCAAGGCATCTTTTTCAGTCAACCCAGTCATTTTAGCGCCTATTTTGTCAGTCGGGAGATGAGATGGGGGTTCGCAAAGTGCATTCAAACACAAAACATCGACTTCCATTTGCCTGGAAACGGTGTTTAGGCCTCAAATGACCCTTCGGAGGGTGTGTCCAAACGGGCCCTTCGACTTGGAAGCTAGGAAAAAAAAAAAAAGACGGTCAGCAATCATCATTCTGGAGGTTTAAGTGGATGATATTATCATCACGAGACATGATATGCAGATTCTACCAAGAATGACAGATGGTGGTTGGCGAGTGATTTTGAGCTCCTTGGTCGATCAAAAGAATGAACCCCCTTCCCAAACCAAGGACGCCCCAGCTCCTCCACCAAAGGAGTACTCTTAGGAAAAAGCAGTGTGAGTTTCTCATGGAGCGACGGTAAAAGATCATCAACAATAATGGCGAATTGGTTATGAAGATCCGACCAGGCATTGGATGCTCCGAGTCAAACTGCTCTAGAATTCTCAAGAATTCTCTGCACTATTTACAGGCCTCTTAATCTACAAGAACAAAAATTGGCTAAGTCCCCAGAATGGTCTCTTGGGATTGTCCGGTGAGTGACACCAGGCTCCAAAATTGCAATTGCATTACTTTCAAGATGGACTTGAAAACAATGGAACTCCAATGTCTGGCCGCTACTTGCTTGCTATGAATACTAGGAAACATAAACTGACTGTTCATGATCCAATTCATTTGTGCATCCAAACACATCCCAACGTTATCTCAGAGGTCAATCATGAAGAATGAAAGCACCAACTAAGAAAATACATAAATGCAGTACAAGCAGACAAAAACAAAGAAGGAAACAACAGCACCACCACAAACCCAACCACAACCACCACCACCACAACGACAACGACAACGGCAACGACAATAAAGGAGGAAGCATGCACACAAAAATAAAGAAGGAAACAACAACAACAACAACATCAACATCAACAACAGGCATTGCTTATATGTCACATAGAAAACGATGAAGCCAGCTGCAGAGCAGCCACAGACAAGTTCCATGCCTTTGACTGCATTCTTGAGTACGAGAGGTTTGCTATCCCACATGCACCTCTACATGAAGACATGTGCCACAGCCTCTCATTCGTGTAGGACATTGGGCCCATCTATCATGTAAGGCTCACCACAGAGATTGTCAGCCAAAAGATCAGGTCAATTGTACATGAGCTGCTTGCCTGAGAATCAGCCCGCTTGATTTCTTTGGCCAGATGACCTACAAGGTGGTTCCAGCCTGATTCTTTGGTCAGAAGACCTACGTGGTGGGTCCAGCCTGATTCTTTGGTCAGAAGACCTACGTGGTGGGTCCATATTATCAATGGCTCAGATGTCTGACACAGCCTGTAGAGATATGTGAGGGATGCATGTGGGGTTACCAAAACCTCCAAGTATGAACATATGATTAAAGATGAAATCAATTTAGTAAACATGAGATAGGAGTTTGTTTAGAAAAATAATGGCACTCAAAAGCATATGAAAGACTAAAAGCAAAGGTAATAGTCCCACGTTTTTGACTTTCAGGTCTCGTTTGGCATCTCTACTCTAATCTAATAAGAGCTTTTCAAATAAGAGCTACTTTAATAAGCTCTTTTTGTACTAGCTCCTGTTTTAAATAGGCTCGTTTGGTAAATCACGTTTTCAAAACCATAAAAAGCTCTTATTTGAAATAAACATGTTTGGTAAAACATTCAAATAAGAGCTTTTTTTAAGGTTAGTTGATGTCATTTCTATAGATTACAACAACTCCATTATAAGAGCAATAAAAACGGTTGTTTTGGTTGACCTTTGATTTGGACTGTC
Source organism: Liriodendron chinense (assembly GCA_003013855.2). Lineage (NCBI taxonomy): Eukaryota > Viridiplantae > Streptophyta > Magnoliopsida > Magnoliales > Magnoliaceae > Liriodendron > Liriodendron chinense. The sequence continues at coordinate 999,321 of ML058504.1, forward strand.
CATTATATGAAGCCCACCTTGATGTAGGTCATCCATCACGTGGGGCCCACCATCAATGCTTATTGTCCTTTATGTGGGGCCCCTCAATGTCCACTACTCATGATGTGGAATCCACGTTTGATGTGTCCATCGTGTGGGCCCCACCTTCGAAGTGAGTTGTCCATCATGTGGGGCCCACTTTTGATGTCCATCATCCATCATGTATATGTGGATCATTCATCATGTTGGGCCACTTTGGATATGGTCCCTCCATCATGCAAGACCTTGGATGTGGACCGTCAATTAGGTGGGGCCTACTTGATGTGGGTCATCCATCATGCGAGGCCCACTCCGTCCATTATGTGGGCCACCTTGATGTAGACCATTCATCATGTGGGGCCCCACCTTCAATACAGGCTGTTCATCATGTGGGCCCACCTTTGGTGTCAACCGCCATCACATGGGCCCACCTTTAATGTCCATCATCCATGTGGATCCCAACTTTAATGTGGACTGTCCATCATGTGGGGCCCCTTTAACGTGGATGGTCCATCATGTTGGGGCCACACTTTAATGTGGGCCATCCATTGTGTGGGGTCCACCTTTGATGTGAGCCATGCATGCATTATGTGGGCCCACCTTGATGTGGACCATTCATCAACTGACCTTCAATATGGGCCGTTCATCATGTAGTCTCACCTTTGATGTCCACCATCCATCATGTGGGTCCGACCTTTGCTATGAACAGTCCATCATGTGGGGCCCACTTGATGTGGGTAGTCCATCCATCATGCAATGCCACATTTTAATGCGGGCCATCCTAGTTTACCCTGGGTGGAAACTACGAGTGGTAGATAGTACACCCAGGGTGGAAACAACACCTGGCAGGTAGAACATCCCGGGTTGGAAGTTATACCCAGCAAGTAGTATACCCGGGTGGAAACTACAGTTGGAAGGTAGTACACCAGGGTGGAAGTTACAGGTGGTAGGTAGTACATCCAGGGTGGAAACTACACTCAGCAGGTAATACACCCCGGGTGGAAACTTCACTAGCACGTAATACACCGGGTGGAAACTCTCTAACATTTCTCCTCTTCTCCCGTTCTATCCTTAATGAATTTTTCAAATTCCTGTTTGGACAGGAATTTAATTGCTTTTTTACAGATGGAAACTACAGTTGGAAGGTAGTACACCAGGGTGGAAACTACAGTTGGAAGGTAGTACACCAGGGTGGAAGTTACAGGTGGTAGGTAGTACATCCAGGGTGGAAACTACACTCAGCAGGTAATACACCCCGGGTGGAAACTTCACTAGCACGTAATAGTGGGCCCACCTTTGAGAGATTGTAAAGAGGAGAAGAGGGCAAGATAGGAATTACTTAAAAAGTTTAAGGACAAACCTGTCCAAAAATTAACAAAAAAATGTCTACCCGCTTAAGCCAAATAAACTCTTAAAGAAAAAGTGACATCCCCATCACTTATTATTTAAGAGCTTTTTTGCTAATTTCTAAAAGTAAAAGATCTAAAATTAGAGCTTTACCAAACAGTCTATTTCCAGAATAAGAGCTTATTTTTTTAGAATAAGCAAATAAGCTCTTGTTAGTAGAGATGCCAAACGGCCCCTCATGACTAGAACCTCTCATTGGATTTGAAAGAGCAATTGAAATAAAAGCATAGAAATTGTCATGTTGAAAAACCTCTGGCCACTCTGCATCAAGACTTCCGAGAACCATTTTTGCAGCTTGCAATCCAAACGCCGCATGCCGAGCAATATTTAGTAGACTGCATGTATACTGGCTTTGGAACCTCATTAGATAGCGAATTGCCTACAAACATTGTAAATGCTGACTGAATAATCAAATTCAAATAGTAAACATGCATCAAGGCACTTGAAACTCATGATCTGGAAGAACATAGACCCAATAGTGATTCAAAGATTCTTAACACAAAATAAAAAATAAAGACCATTCGTCTATTGGGCCTCACCTAGTGACAATCTCCAAAATTGGCCAAGCCAACTTTTCAACTTGTGGCCTTCAAATACATGGGTAATGAAAGAAATTCAGCAACAGACGGTGAGGACCAACAGTCTGGATTCCTTGACTGTGGCCCAATATTACCAAGTACAAATGGAAAACCCAATCATACTGCACATATCATACGTTCAAGGATCACCTAGTTCCTTGGAAGTATACACGCCATTGGCAGTTCTATGTATCTGGACTGACTGACATATCCTCTTTTTGCTGTATATTTTGGAGAGAGTTCATTTTATCAAGGGGAAAGATATGGAGGCTTGCAATCCTCCTTGGAGATGGGTTTTCCTGTCTCCAGCATGTCCACCAACATGTGGCACCTGCCAAGGGAAATAAGAACTGTTGATATAGTGGCACCACATGTACAAGTGATAGCCCGAAAAATCTCAGAGACCCAAGAATCATAGCCATCCAATCAATGCAACGATCACTGTTGAATTTGAGCCATTGCCCATTTTGTTGCTCAACTTTTTCTTAACCGCCCAATTTCATACCGCTAATGTGATGACTAATATAGTTTGATCGCATTGATTTTCAAGCTGTAGCTCCTTCCAGTGGTGACCCACCATATCAACAGTTGGAGTTTCTTTTGAAGCATGCCACATTTACGGTTTACCATAGCGATGCCTAAAACCGGTGAGCCTCCCTGGCAAACCTCTGATATAAATGGAGACAATTTGGTTTCCAAGTCAAGCTAAAGGATTCCTCTACCAAGTCAAAATCCACTATATCTCAAGATAAAGCTGATGCCTGCTCCTACCTGTGCCCGCCACCACCTCCGATCCATTTTACGATGGTGTGTAACCAGAGTCCCATCAATCTCAGTCGTCGGTTGCAAATAGCTCCAAGGACTACCCCACATTCTGCATTCAAAATTCACAAAGAAAGGTAATGTACTTGTATTCCATTTGAGAATGTTAGAAACAGCTCAGTCTATGAAATCTTACCTAGGTATTCGTCCGGCCCATATCTGCTTTGAGGTGTAATTCTCCTTACCTGTTACAATTCCATTTTCCCAAGCATCTTGTCTGGCCACAAGTTCGAAAGCTCGTTCTTGACATTCTGCAGATGTTTCGGGAAAGAAATAGCAAGACCATCTAGAGCGTGACGAACCTGCCAAAGTTAAAGATTCCAAAATTCATTCATATGAAGGGACTAAAATCCACAAAAGGCCAAAACTCATAAAACTTAAGTAATTTGCTTAAGCATTGATTGATGTGGGTAATGAAAAATCGCAAGATTGGGACCATCCAACGGTTGTCAAAATGAAGAGGATGGCGTCGTGAGACCGGGAATCGCATTGGTAGAGTGCGCCTCCTAGCTGCAGGGGATTTACTCAGCAATTTCTTGTGATTTTCTCATTCTCAGTTGTTTCTTGCTGTATCTTGCAAAATGGTTGGTAATCCCCTTTTATGAACTCCTTATCCACTATCCTAATATCATCAACTCTCCCAAGCTGAAATGGCCCTCTCATTTGAGAAATGTTAGTCCATTTCTTAATCTCTATTTTTAATGGTTCAAACATGGCTTTGAGAATAAATAGTGTTTAATACTAATTATTAAAAGGGTTTTGCTAACGTCCCACTTTCATGGGGACATTAGCAACATCCCCAAGCCTTTTAAATGGCACACGGGGTTATGCTAACTTCCCCACCTTCAGGAGACGTTAGCAACATCTCCAAAACTTTTAAATGGCACAATGGGTGACCTATCGTCAATCTGAATCATTGATTCCTTCATATAGCTAGACCACGCCATGTTGCGAGAACCACGCCGGTCAGATGATCCTAAACCTTTGAATGGAGCCAATCTGTCACAACCATCCGTTTCTTATGAGCCATAAATCACATGGTTAGAGTAGAATCATAAGAAATACAAAATGGGATCTATCCACTGGATGTTTCAAGATTATGATTGGACCTATTTTGTTTCTCTGGTCAATCTTGATTGTCCAATTTCATGCTGTTGATCGGAAACTTAGAATCACATGCTTGGCACCATGGCTTGCTCCCAATTGTATGAATGAACGAACAGTTTGGATCAACAATAGGTGGGATGTTGCTAACATCCCCATGAAAGTAGGACGTTAGCAAAACCCATAATACAAAAAGAAAACTGATTAGAAGCTTGATTAACAAGCCAATGTGAGGATAGCCCGGGATCTCCACCATGAACAGCTAGAATCAAGAGGGCCTCATGGCCATTAATCCAACAGAGAAAAGGTAAGTTGTCCTTTTTTTTTTTTGAGAAGTAATGTATCCTTTATAAAAGCTTAAATATAATGTTTATGATCGAGACTATTACCTTGACAGCCATCGTGATCTGCACGACTGTAGTAATTTGTAACAAGAACCCGTTTTTCGTTGATTGCAATAGCAAGCAGCCCGCACATTCCAGCAAATTGGGCACCCATACCAAGTCCAGGTAGCCTCTCCCAGTCAGCAACAAGAAATCGCACTTGTGGGTCACTGCAATTTGATGGGTGTTGATGGACCCAAATGTCATGTTGCACTTGTCTGGTAAAAGGAATATTATCTTCATCGGATCCTACAATCTGTAAATATCCAACAGTATTAGTATAATAAAGGGGGCATGGATGGATATTTGGAAAAGTCAGAATTAATCATCGAAAGGTCCACCAATCAGACAGGCGGGATCATCCAATCTGCGCAATTTTCATATGGAGGCCCATACCTGGTGAGACCCACCCTATGAACAGTTCATTACCATGTTTAATTTGAGTGTAGAGAAACAGATTAGGAAATTTGTGCGCCACACTCAGGTTACATTTCCCCCAATCTAATATTTCTAACAGAAATTGCTAAGAAATGACAGACATCACGAAAATAATTCCATACTGTGCATGCATTAACGACTCGGACAAGTCTAATGTGACTCGTCTGAGTCAACTCGGACTAAGTCAGAATCAATCTGGTTCAACATAACAAGTCACCCCCTGATTCACTCCCAACTCAGGTGACTCCGGATGATTCACCCCCGTCTCCCCATCTCAGGTGAGTCGACTCAACTCGGCCTGAATGAGTTGGGACAACTGCCCGAGTGTGAAAACCATAACACTGAGATTACTGACATGCTTCACATGCATGGTAATTGGAAGCAACAAACATTTACAAGATTGGGTTAGATCATACTCAGGCGCACATTACTTCTCAAAAAACACAAGAACAAATTGCTAAATGACCAAAATGCCCATGTATAATTGATAACGAACCGAGGAAAAAAACTAGTAGCAAGTGAGTTATGAGCAAAAATAAATAAATAATGGAGCTTATACTCTATAGAACATGAAAAATGAATGTTTGTGGTCAGCATAGTACAATAGATAGTACCCATGCATGCATATGCTTGCTTCTATGCCAAAATCCATAAACGACAGATGGAGTCATCAAAACACATGCTTATGGAACTCAGTACCAATTAGACATGCATCCATCTCCACAAACACGACACAGGCATAAATATATAAAGAACCACTACAAACCATAGTTATAGAATTTGGTGACTCAATGTGAAACTTGGCTGAGTCAACTCGATTAGACAGGATTTCAAGCCAATCCACTAGGAAACTCAATCTTGTGAGCAAACCAACCTTGACTGGGCACAACATGAACTGAGTTACCTGTGACCATTTTAAGCATTTAAACCTATTTAAATATCACTACTTTAATTAGTCAATACTCAGTCAGGTAATGAATCATCCAAGTTTTCAAGTTGACCTGACCCAGTTGGACTATTGAACCGAGTTGAGCTTTTGGGTTAATAAACTATGCTGAAAACGTCACAAGAATATGAGCATGCCATGTCGACGTGCAAAGTTCATATGTCCGGAAGGAAACATCTTACAGTACATTCATAGATCCACAAGGAAGCATCACTTAGCGGATAAAAACCAACTTGAAAACGAATTCCTGGATGAGTCCATACCAACATATACACATACCCAGGGAGTATAAGCCTCTTCATGTTGTAGTTGATGCCATGAGTCGCTCTTTTCTCTATCCGTTGTCAAAGATAGACCTAATGATCCCTTCCAAATGGACCAGGATGGAAAGCTTCCGTTCTCTCCGCGGCTGTCGAGCTGTAGATTGACTTGCACACTTAATTCACAATTCACCAAATGTGGGGCATTGGGCACACTTGATTGGTTCAAAAACTCTTCCTCCCCATATTCTGATCCATTCAACTTAGCACTCCAAGCTGTATATAACAACAAAACTCTCTTGTCATCCACCGCTCCCCCAATTTCCCTTGGTACAGAACCGCAGTCCCCACTTCCGCTTGTATCTAGAATTTTCAAAAGAAAATGCTTAACAATCTATAAAAGAATGATTGAAATTACATTAACAAGGTGGTTGAACAATCAGCAAATGCAATTCAAAGGCAACGAATTTCCCAGTCTCAAGCTTTCATGACTCAACATCACCAGAATGCAATTGATACATGTCTCACTTGCAATTTGGGGTGGAAAAACAGGAAAACAGAACAGAAGTCCATTTAACATGGAGTTATGTTTTCCTCTCTGCCCCCAAATGGTATTTTACCCTTTTTGATCGGATTCCACTCACACCAACATCAATAGAGTTGCAAGAATTTCTCATAACAAGCAAGATTTAAACAAGAGGAACAGAAAACAGGATCCGTAACAAAACTTAAAATGATAAACCAATTCAAAATTCCACCAAACCAAGAACAGATTTACAGAGACAAGAAGCTGGAACTCAAAATGCACAAACCATAAGTAGAAACAAACTGAAAAAATCTGCAAAATCGCTAGCTTACTGATATCTGCCGAGCTCGAGTTCTTCAAAGCTGCGACTGATGGAGTTGGAAAGATTACCCCGAATTCAAAAGTTCTTGAGGGTGTGAGAACAGCTAGAAAGAAATAGGTAAAACAGGCACCAAAGAGAAAGCCCACCACACAAATCTTACAAGGAGATGAGCTACTCATTTGCAAAGCTCTCTGTGATACAACTCTCTCAATACTCTTCTGAGCTGTTGCTTCCATCTCTCCCCCTTGAATTTATCTAATCTCATGCAAAGCTAAGAAAAATCATAGAAAAATACGCTCTTCCCAAATGCTTTCCGATTCTCATGAAGAAACTGCCAAAACAGATGAAATTTGAAAAATGGACAATTCAAATGTTTGAATTTCTCTTTCTTGGGATTCCAATTCTTATCCAAAGACACCCAATTCACAGATAAATGCAATCCCAACCACCTTTATCAGCTACGCTTGTAGATGGGTGACCCATATTTCTTCCAACTGCAAAAACACATGAAATGCCTCTCAGCCCTTCTTTCCTTAGAAACCATGTGAGAACAATAACTCAAAAGAAGATCACCAGTTACAAACTCAAAACGGGCCACACGTGTGTGTGCAGTGGAATTACTGAAAAAAAGAAGGAATAACCCAATGAAAATTTAAAAAAATAATAATGAAAAAGACCCTCAAACTAACATATTAGCTTTCATTGAAAAATATAGAAAAAAAAATAATAAAGAAAAAAAAAACATTTAAAATCACCAACAACCATAAAAGAAAATGATACAAACATCCATAAATTTGCAAGTGGCCTACAATCCTACAACCAATAAAGACAATTTCAAAAATTTAAAGTAAACACACACTAAAAGCCTCCAAATTACAATTCACGTCAAGAATCATTGAAAACATACAATACAAAGAAAACCCATTGAAAATCACAAATAACCATGAAAAAAAATGCAATAAAACCCCTCAAATTTGCAAAAATAGCCCATGCAACACCCTCAAAAACCACCAACAGAACGCATTACCTTTTACTTTAAGAAAACAGACAAAACAAAGATAAGAAAACCACCATTTCCTTACCACAAACCAGCAAAAATAGAAAAGGGATATTGAGGTCCTGAACTTTGAAAGCTGTGCCACAAAGAAAGGAATTTGGAGTAAGAAATATCAGCTTTCAAAAATAGAAAAAGTTTGGGCAATGAAGTTGACAAGACACAGGAATCACATGGAAATCCATGGCAGAAAAAAACCTTGAAAACTCTATACAAGTTAAAGCTGTCTTCCCACACACGAGATAGCTCAGTGGTTGGATTTTCAGAGGGTCCCAGCCACCATTTGCAGTAGTAGGTGGACGGATGCTATCCACCTGCCAGCAATATGAAGCTTTGCCAGAATATATTCCGTCAGTGAGACCCGCTTCTGTTTATTTGTTGAAGGATATGCGGGAGGAACTTCAATGGAGTGGATCAGGTGTTACCCGCCTAATACATCAGTGGGTGTTTCTCTGACTGTGGGCCCTCTTTATTGTATATCCACAGCCGTCCATCTGTTTTTACAGTTCATATTAGATAATTATCCCAAATATGAAGAAGTTATAGATCTTAAGTGGACCACACCACAAGAAACAGTGGCCAATGACTACTAAAAACTTTTTGTGGTCGACAAAAGTATTGAATGAAGCTGATATTTGTATTTTCCCTTCCTCCAGTTTGTATGACCTTATCAAGAGGTTGGATTGGAAATAAACATTACGGTTGTACCTAGGAAGGTTCCAACGGCGGGTGTCACTATCCCCAATTTTTTCCTGTGGTGTGGTCCATTTGAGATTTTTAATTGCTTCATCTTTGGGAAATTCCCTACGAAGATATGTAAAAACAGATGGACGGTAGTGGATATACAGAAAATACATCAATGTGGGCCTCAGGGTCAGGGAAACACCTACTGCAATCCACTCACGGAAATTGATATCTAAGACACAGACACGTGTTAATGTGCGTGAGTTTGGGATGGCCATCGCCGTTGGTTGAGTGGACCCACTTGGTATTTTTATTCAGATCAGTAGGGCGTCAGGTGGGTTACCGGCCTTTTTCGGACTCTGTTCTGTCCCGGTTAGACCATGTCAGCAACTATGTGGCGCTTGTTCTTTGCGCGGGTCGCGGATTTTGCGTGTCTGGGGTAACAGCTTAGTGGGGGACTGGTGAGTCCCTCACCGTGGGGCCCACCGTGATGTGATTGTTGTATATCCACTCCGTCCATCCGTTTTTAAGCTCATTTTCAAAAAATGAAGCAGATCCAGATCCCAAGTGGATCACACCAGAGGAAATAGTGGTCATTGAACACCACCATTAAAAAATTTCTAGGGCCACTTTAGTGTTTATTTTCCAGCCAATCTGGTGAAAAGGTCACACATACACGGCTGAAGGGAAACCACAAATATCGGCTTGATCCAAAACTTGTGTGGCTGATAAGAAGTTTTTAATGGTCAATGACCACTTTTTCCTGTAGTGTGGTCCACTTGAGACTTGGATCTGCTTAATTTTTGGGACCATGCCCTAAAATGAGCTGAAAAACTGATGGACTGATTGGATATATAACACATATATCAAGGTGGGCCCACGGTCAGATATTCACCCACTATTTGAGTTGGTTTCTGGCTTTCTGCCGCTTTAACCATTTCCAAATGCCTGCGTATCAATTGTTACATGTCACAAGAGTATCATATAATTTTCTATCGTGGCTTGAAGATTAAGGGAGTGGATTACATGAAGACCGTAGTGGTTAAATTAAAAGATCAAAGAGGTGTATCACGGCACCCGTGCACGTCGTGTGGGCCAGTCATTGGGTGGGGTTGGATGACAAAATACATCTGTACATAAAATAGGCCAATTCACTGATCAGATAGGCCACACAAGTGTAAAAAAGATGGACGGTTAGAAATAAAAACAAACAAATATATATATATATATATATATATATATATATATATATATATATATATATATATATATATATATATATATATTGCACCCAGTGATATTCTAGCCTGCGTCATGGGGCAAGTCATTTTTATATCAAACCCCACCTAGTAAATGGCCTGATCTTTCACACGTGTCTCACATAAGCATGTGTGATTTTGGTTGCTTCACATAATTGTTTAGTAGCACAGTACCTTCAATTTTATTGGGAGCGATTCAGCTTCTTGGGTGTTACCCTAACCGTGTGGAGCTTACCTTGATGTATTTGTTGTATATCCATGCCGTCCATCTGTTTTTCCATCTCATTTTAGGGCGTGATCGCAAATCATAAGAAAATCCAAATGTCAGATGGATCATACCAATAAAAACAGTAATGAATAACAATTAAAATAATTTTGTGGGCCACAAAAGTTTTGGATCAATATAATATTTCTAATTTCCCTTCATCCAGATCTTCTTGACATTATCAACAGGTTGGATTGTAAATGACATTAAGAAAAGGTTACAATGGGCCCTTGGGAAGTTTTAATGGTGAGGCACACAATCCCCACTGTTTCCTGTGGTGGGGTCACCTGAGATTTGTATATTTATATATTTTGGTACCCCAACATAAAATTATCGAGAAATGGATGGACAGCGTTGATATACAGAAAATCATCAAGGTGGGCCCTACAGTAGGGGTAACACCCACAAAGCTGTTACCCGGATAACACCTAATTGGCTCCCAACTTTATTTATAAACAAGTATGACAGCCTATCTCCTCAATATCATCAAATGATCTTACTTTGACTTTTATTGCATGAAATAATATTTTATCCTAGAGATGAAAGAATTTTTTATTTTACCCCTATACAGTTTTGATCCATCACTTAAACGGCCCAGATAAAATGCCATGCTAGTCTACCATTGAACGGTCTTGACCGTGTGGCCATGTTGGGCCACAGAAAATTAAGAAATTTGGATCTCACCCAAAAAGAATATTTCTTATCTTGATAATGTTAAAGATAAAAAAAAAATATATAAAAAAAAAAGCATTATTTTATGTGATGGACGGTCCTGGAAGGCGAGGGTGTTTTTAAAATCATCCAAGGAAAAATGAAATTATTTGAAAATACTTAAAAAAGTATATACAACAGTAGAAAGGAAAAGGACGCATTTATGATTTTAACTCTTTTGTATTGCTTTGGCGTCCAAAAGATATAAGTGCTAAGGAAGCAAAGGATATAAATCAATCAAAGAAAAGTCATCGTGTAAGTTACACCACTGGGATGCTAATGGACCGAAAATCATTTTTGTTTGTTAATCAGAAATCTTGATTAGCAAAAAATGAGTGGTTAGAACAAAAGGATCCTGCAGTATAAATTAAACCTACATGTGTGATTCAGTTGATGAGTCTCATATCTTGATTTTGGTATATAGCATACTCATCGTGTGGCCTACCTGATGAATGGACCAGATCCCTGACATGTGTCCCGTATGGATGGATGTCCTTCACGTTTTCTGCCTACTCTAGAGATAATTTTTTTTTTTAAATTATTATTATTATTCAACTCCCGCTACAAGCGGGCTTGCAATCATACCCACGCCACACACATCCATGTGCCGTGGTGTGCGTTTGTCACCGTTTTCTGAAGCACAACTTACATTCGTGGCACTGAAGTACAGCTATCTAAACCATTTAAATTGTTGTGGATATCAGATCAAGCCATCCCAACCATTCAAATAATGGCTTTTAAATGGATGGTCAAAATTATAGCAGCGAGTGATCAAAACTTCAATGGTAAATCTGATTGTTAATATTTTCTTCGGAGTTTTTTTTTTTTTTTTGGTTAATTCTAAATTGGTCAGTAATTTGGACGGTCTGATTTGACTGTTAAAAGTGGTGATCAACCATACACATGGCATACCTGTGGTGTGGTATGCAGGAATGGTTGGGGGTGGACCATCCACCGGAAGGTGGACGGACGGTTGAATTTGAATCGGGAATGTCTTGCATGTGACTCTGCTCGGCTGCGGTGGTTCACGTGTGTTTGCTGCTCCAGTCAGGCTGAAATTCGATGGTCCCTTTAAATAATATGAGAAATGATTCACATGAAATTAGGTGCACGGATTGGACCCAGTGGCGTGCCCGACGCACTGAGTGGGGAGCCAATGAGAAAGAGCTGCATGTTTGTGTACGGACACAGATTGCGTCCTTTCCTCTCCGTGCAGATATGTGGAGGGGCCACCCACGCTACCCATCCCTTTTCTAATATCATTTTAAGGCATTGAGACAAAAAATGAGGTAGATCCAGCTCAAGTGGATCACACCAAATAGTAAGCTTGGGTTACACTAAATGCACAAAGCATTGTAAGTTGCATTAAATAGAAGAGTCATATGTGTACTATTTGGTGTGGTCAACTCGAGCGTTGGATTCTTGGTCTCATGCCTTAAAATAATATTAGAAAAGAGATGGACAACATAGATGTGGATAAATAAATACATTACCGTGGCCTGAAGGGATGCAATCCGCAACTATTAAGGCTCATATCTACACCTGGTGCATTTTCATTAGCCCTGGACTGCGATGCACCAATGGGGGCAACTTGGGTGAGACCACGAAACCAGCGATGTGGGTGGACCCTGAACATAGGGCCCACCTGGATGTATTCATTGCATATCCATGCCCCTATTATTAAAAACTTCCTAGCGTCCACCGTAATGTTTATCGATCATCTAATCTGTTGCTAAGGTCATGCAGGCCAGGATGAAATGAAAAATCAAATATCAGGTTCATAGAAAACTTTTGTAGCTCATGAAAGGTTTTTAATGGTAATTAACAAGTGTTTCTTATATTGTGGTCCACTCGAAATTTGCATCTGCTTCAATTTTTTTACCTTGGCATCAAATAAGCTGGAAAAGCAGATGAACAGAATAGATATATAATTCATGCATCGAGGCGGGCTCCTACGGTTAGGGTCCCACCCACATAGTTGGTTCCGTGTCTCACCCAAGTCACGCCCCCAGTCAAACTAGTTGTATTGGAACTATGATGCAACTGGTTGCATGTGGGTCTCAGATAAGTGGACAATGCTAGGAAGTGGATTGGGTGGTAACGCCAACAGCACCCATATCCCATACAGAACTTTATGTGTGGTATCTGTACTACCTATGTCTTGGAGGCTAATCTGCTCATAAGGTCACATAGGTGGATAAAGGGAAAATATAAATATCAACTTAATCTAAAGCTTCCATAGCTCTCATGAAGTTTTCACTGATAGCCATTTAATTCCCACTATTTTCATCCAATTCCTAATATTTCTTATGGTGGGGTCCACTTAAGTTTAGGAGATTCTTCAATTTTGAGACATGCCCTAAAATAAGGGGGCAAAGGGAAGGGGCTCTAAGGTATGACAAAAGGGCCTTTTGGTACATGGGCTTAGAAGGGATTAAGTGGGATGGAATTGCATTTGGTTTCGTGCAAATTTCATTGGACGTTTGAAGGCATGGGAAGAAATGAGATTAGGTGGAATGGAATTACATTTGGTCCCATGCTGAAATTTTTTTTATGGATTTTGAAATCTATTACATTTGTGGGCTTCACATTGATGCATGTGTTTTATCCATGTAATTCATCCATATGCATCCTTTACACATGAGATTTGAGTAACATGCACATACAAGTAACTAACATCAGTTATGAATTTCGTCTTCTAATTACAAATAGCTTTTGTCTGCCAAATAAAGTTTTGCTTAATAAGATGGTTTTGCTTGAGGAAGAATGATCTGATCCCAAATATAAGGATTTGATGGTCTAAATATCATGGTATTTCCATACATACAATGGTATTAATCCCATCTAATGCAATTCCATGCCATTTAATCGTAGATCCAGGTGAGCCACACCATAGGATGTGGTGGGTGATGGTTGAAACTTTCTTAGGGCCCACCATGATGGTTAATCACCATCCGGCCTGTTCATAAGGTCTTGCATACTTGGATGAAGGGAAAACACAAATACCAGCTTAGCAAAAACCTCTATGCCTCTAAGAAGCTTTCAATGGTGGGTGTTTAACCCTCACCGTGTGATCCATTTAGCTTGGATCAACTTATTTTTTAGGTCACGCGTTAAAATAATATGAAAAAAATGGATGAACCGTGTGGATAAAACCTACCCATCATATGGGTCTGAACCATGAGCCTTCGTGAGTACACTTAAAAATCTATCCTCGGGCCTTATAAAATGGTAGTGGACAGAGACAGGACATCTCTTTATTTTTAATGTTTTAATAAATGATGAATGACCGCACACCTACTTGTATATGAACTTTCTAACACAACCCTTGATTCCTGCTGACTTGTCAAATACCTAGGACATCCAATGGTTGTAAAAGATGGAAAACAACCTTCAATTAATCACCTAACACAAAATTCAAGCCAATGTACTCAGTAGGGCTAGATACAACATAAAATCAACAGGCAACCGTTGTATGGCTTAATGTGCTAGTATGACCCATTCAATGAGCGGATCTATCTTATTTGAAGCGGATGTGATCAAAATTATGTGGTCCACCTTTTTAACAGATGTAATATTCTATACATTATTGCTCATTGTTTTCAATGCGTATGGGAGATGTATGCAGGCATGCTAGAACGAAACGTACTGCTCGATTCCGATCAAAGAACTTTGACCCCAAGTGTCACTATAGGCAAATACGTAAAAATAGATTATATATGACCGAAATATGTGAAGATCAATTGCTTATTCAGCCACTTGCAATATGTTATTTATGTTAATTAGGCGATTATCGAAGGGTAAAGTTCGTCCTATGAGAAGTCGAGGATGGTTACACCTTTGCCCTTTTATACGAAATAACCTTTGTAATGCGGAAATAAAAAAAAAAGAAATGCTTAGAGTCGAGTGTGGAGAACAACTACAGAACGTCTTTATAGTGAAAATCTTGTTTGATATTAAATTAAGTCCAACATATGAGCATAGATTTTAATTACAATTAGTATTATTTATAGGATTAAGCTACAGATTACACTAAAGAACGTAAAATGTTGATTATGCTAAGAAACATAAAAGCCAGATTATGCGAAAGAGTGTAAAAGATGAATTATGCTAAGAAACATACAATAATTTAAAAGATAGATTTTATTTGATTTGGCTGGTATAAAACTATTTACTTTGTTTATTTTTTTCTCTTTTAAAGATGGATAGATCCTCTAAATGCTTCCCACGTCCTGCAATTGCAACAACCGTCCACCTTTCATATCTTGTTTTCGTTATTGGCACCTATTTGTAACTGTTTAACACTACTACCTTTTAGAGGCTTTCTACTAGATTATTGCTTAACCTTGTCTTATAAATTCACTTGGTCGCTCTCCATTTGAATGATATCAATATTATTACTTAACCTTGTCTTGTAAATTCACTTGGTCACCCTCCATATGAATGACATCGATATTGCTCAAATGCCATAATTACTCACCTGCTTCCTTTGATTACAAGCCTTTCTCGATTGCTGCTTTTCATTAACACATGTTGTAACGACCCGAGATTTTCGACTCTCGTGTATGACATGATGGCCGAATTCCCAAGTAATTTATGGAATAACTAATTTTTTAAATAATAAAATATAACATTCAAGCACAATGGCGAAAACAATTATCATCTTATTCTATCAAACTTACTACGTCATCATCAATGTTTAAATAAGGGAACCAACCAATATCTATACTGATTAATTAAAATAGAAAACCATGTCTTCTCTTGAAGACTTATTACAATTCCATAAATGTATTAACTATTTCAAAAGAAATATTTAATAAATGATAACATCAATTAAGTTTATCTAACATCGTCATCCGCCATGTGATCGTACGAACCATCGAACTCTTCTTCTTAAAAATCGGGTTCAATACCTGGATCTTCACCTGCATCATCTAAATTGTGTTTGGGATAGCGTTAAGCGCTATCATAGTGGGGAATATTTCCTTCAAAACAATCAAGAATAATAATAACGGTACAGAGTAAACGCAAGCAATATATTATCATTTAATCAAATCAAAACAACCAATTAAAAATCTTTGTTAATGCGATGCATGGAATGCATGCTCTAGCTAAGGCACCCTGGCTAGAATCACAATCCATGAAGTGGGAGACTCCCTGTTACGACTTCATGCTAGCCACTAGTCACCAGAGGTTCCTAGGACGCACAAGCCCATAGTTTTGCCCGACAACGTGAGAAACGGGACGCTCATACCCCAAATCTACACGTGACAGTGTACGGGAGAAGTAGGGCGCTCTAGCCTATTCTCAATTCCGTACACCCACATGGAGCCAAGTGAATGTATGACTTTAGTTTCACCTTTATTTAAGTGTTTTCGCATACAACCGATTTAAATAAAACTCAATAGCCACTATGGGAGTCGCAAGCAACCCAGCATAGGCCGACAGCACGAGATTAGTGTCCATAGCACCAACTCCAGCTCATGAGAATTTGTATACCATTAGTGTCCACTCATTGTCCCGTTTTATGATTTCATCATGTTCCAAAAAGCTAATATTGTACATCATGACCAAATTCATTAAAATACTCGTGTAATATAAATGGATCCAATCAAGCATCATGTACATGTAAGGACCCATTGACAAACAATCACTTCATTCTTTCAGTTAAGTCAATAGATATTTTTCCATCATGGACACCTCTCACGGGTTCCATCTCTCTACATCGAATAATTTTACCAACTTAGGGACAAAGAGTATACAATAATGGGATGTCTATATGATGATCTTATACACATATTTCATATCACAATATGAAAACCAATGTTACTTGTAAAACACAGATTAATAAAATAAGGGCATAGATTTCACAAAGATAAATAACACAAATACACATGCTTCTTAGTAAAAAATCTAAACAAGGAATCACATCATTATGTAATGATATTCATTGCAAATCCTATTTTAAACTTCATGTTATATGGATCAGCAATTCAAAACAAAATAACTTCACATGCCACAAAAGAAACTTACAATAATCGTAATATTATTAGTGAAAGGCTTGAAGGAAAATCCTCACCTTATGATGGACTTAGAAGAAGAGGGTTGTAGAAGATAATAGCCGCTGGAAAAATATGAGAAAGAACTCTCTTCTTCTTCTTCTTCTTCTTCTTCTCTCTCTCTCTCTGTCTAGGGCATGGAGGCTAGGGTTAGGAGAAGGATTTGGAGGTGCGTAGTAGAAATATGGAGAGGGATGTGCACGCGAGGTCTTGTGTAACAACCTCTTGAGGCGGGTTTCTCAAATCTCAATATTCGGATGATCTTTGATCAATTTCAATCCGTTCATCATATCAAGCTCGAAGAGTAGAGTCAGAATATGTTAATTTCTTGATGATCCACATTCTAGATTGACCGATCCTTGAAAATGGCCTAACGGGTGCTAAAATGAGCTAGATCTTAATTAACGGTTTATGCTTGATGATCAGGGCCCAAATTTTGAGAAAATATGTAATCATGATAGGCAAACAATTGTACAAATTTTAGTAGTTGATCGATGGTGAGAAATGGCTAGATCTGAAATTTCAACTTTTGACGGAAAAGGAAGGGGCTGGCTTTGTAGTTCAACGGTGTAGGATTATAGATCGGGGTCCAAACTTTGTATAAACTCGTAGTCATATGAGTATAATAAGTGGTCCAAATTTGAGAAGTGATTGATGGTGAGAAGTGTGTAAATTGAAAGGTTCAGATTTAAAAAGAGTTGGTAACTCATTAATTTCTAAAACGGGATAACTCCGTGCATAAGAAAGATGCTTATCAAGGTGGGGCACTCAAATCATACTATTGGTTTATGATAAAGACGATCCAATTCACTCATATGAAGAGAAATATTCGACTACGACTAACCATCTACTTTCCTCACTCGATGGACATGAAAATCAATGGTTAAGGGGCTGATTTGATAATTGGACCACTTCTATTATGATTTAAGGGCTGAAATTTGACGTGTATGGTTAATATGTGGCCAAAGCTTAAATCCAGGGTTTTGCGTGAAAGTGATCGTCAGAAACTATAATACTTAAAAATGTCATTTTAACTTAAGTTTAACTAATGGCATTTTCGTAATTATCTAAAAAAGTGCGTGATTTTTTAAATCTGATCTTTCTACGATGTTTATGAGATCATTCTAAGCAACTTTTGTAAAGAGTCCCCTATCGGATCTGCTACGGATGTCCTGCTATTCACAAATCAATAATAAATGTACGATAATTAATAAAAAAAAATTAAAAATGAATTTTAAAAAATTTTCAACTAAATCTTGAAAATCTGGGCATTACACATGTCCTCGTCTTAGTTTACTCCTTCACAAGAAGCTTAGATTAAGTACTACTCGGGCTGTCTCGAGCTTAGGACAGGCCTGATGTGGCACGTACTTGTCCCATTTGTAATGACGAAGGACACGTTGCCAGAAGAGGCCGGCCATGTCAGCAAGCCTGACACGATGATGTCTCGCCTTCCTCCCAAATGCCCACACGCACGGTATTAGCCTGTCTTGGGTGGTACCTAATCCGCGCTCCTTCATAAGCTGACAAATATAAAGTAGAACATACAGATCATGACACATTAGCACGGAAACAGATGTGAATTGCGAAGGTAAGTAGAACATACAGATCATGACACATTAGCACGGAAACAGATGTGAATTGCGAAGGTCTGACACAGGAGATGCATGTGGGATCACTTCTAAATAGCTAACACGTACGCTTCAATGACGGCATGAGAAAAACTTCGATGCTCTGGGGCAGTGTGATGGATGATATGCTGTCGCTTGATAAGTTTCTTAGAAATTGCATATCTGGAATAATTGGATATAAGTTACGCTAACTAAACTGTCAAAACCGCTCTTTTAGATTTTTTCCTCTATTGGCACGGTGGAAAGCTATTGGACTGATAAAAATGAAATCTAACTGTCCAATTTCATCAAACAAGTGTAAATGAAACAAAGGTTATTATTTATCAATTAGTAATGTTTTTGGCCTATAACTTCAAACGGTTTTATTTGAGTTATTCTATGCAATTATACAATTTCCGAGTGCCTGCGTATCAACTGTAATACACTACAGGAGTATCAAATAACCCCCAAAATTCGGAGCTGGAGTTGCGTATTGTATTGGAGACGATGATGATTGTTGGATGGATGGTTTGCTTTGTCGTCTTGTCTTTTTTATTGCAGGCACTATCCACGTCAGTTTTGCTTTTGTTTCATGCTCCAGGAAATCATACTTTCACCCAATTAAGTCACTAAAATATCCATAATGCCACTCTCCCTAGTCCCTACTACCGCTCCATCTAAGTCCCGCGACTCGCCTGCTTATCTGTCCAGTCATCATTTCAGAATAATGGACAGGTTCGTAATTAACAAGTCTGCGTGGCCCACTTAATTAGGAGATCGAGTAGTTTAGATCACGGCATGTTCGTGGTGGGCCCTTGAAATGAATGGACGGATCTAGACACTAGAGATTCTTCCCTCCCTCCTCCACCAAACGTTGATCCGAGCCGTTGATCTTGAAGGTGTCAATGTAGATAGACCAAATACATCACTGATCGGATATTCTACCTATCCATAAGGTGGCTCCCACTTTTTTACCGTCTATTTGCAGGCTAGTAATAGAAGAGCTGGGATTCACCTGTCTGCAAAAAGATGGTTTGGTGTACCGGCGTCGAGAGAAATTTTATGATACGTGGCAGCATAGTACAAGATACACGTGTTTGCATTTCTGTTAAACAGGACCTGTAATTCTGCAATCCAGACCATCAATCTGGTGAAACTCGTCATGGATGAATCACGTATATACCAGATTGTAACATGGATAAGCTTGTTGTATCAATGATATTGTTGGTGTAAGCCATCTGACCGACGGTCCGGATTACAGAACCAAGGTTCCGATTGTCATAATTGAAATCTTGTGTGTAATGTGCAAAGATGCGGGCCACTACGAATACGAATGGGATTTTCTCGTTTGAATTTCATAGATTCCTCGCTGTGCAAATGCCAAACGAAACATATTTATGAGAGATCTGGACCATTGATCAGATGAGGTTCAAGATAAACATGGTCCCAAAGTTTAGTTCCGTAAATTCAGCAGGTGAAAACATGTGTATGCCAAATAGGAACCTTTCATTGAAAAAAGAAACTTTTGATCGGTACCGTTTCATGAAACTTAAAATCTACAAGCCCGATCTTGATGAATGGTCACGATTTCTCACACATATATATGTGTGCCACACAAAAAAAAATCGCAGTTGATATGTCAACGTGCCACACTTACTAGAAATCTTGCCTATTAATCATGTGGAACTACGTGAAAATGGTGTGGTCCAAAAATAAGACCTCTCCACTTTGGTCCACTTACTTTAAATGGATGTTTGGTCCATTTTCATGATGCCTTCCACCCGATGAATGGACTGGATCTCGTACACGTGTACATCTGTGACGCGAGGCTCCTTCTCCTAGAAATCGGATTGCGTCCTGAGTTACCCAGTACGCTCTTATCGTACTGAGTAAACTCAGTTGGGCCCACTGTAAATGAATGTAGTTTATCTACACCGTCCATCCGATTTTAAAGATCATTTAAGGGGGTTGAAACCAAAATTGAAGCATATACAAAACTCAGGTGGACCATACCACAAGAAACCGTGGTTATAATGATTTCCACCGTTGAAATGTTTCTAGGGCCCGAAGTGATGTTTATTTGTCATCCAACCTGTTCACAAGATCACACAGACATTGATGAAGGGAAAAAAATAAGTATCAGCTTGATCCAAAACTTCCGCGTCCCAGAAGAAATTTTCAACGGTACAGGGTTCAGTTCACATTGTTTCCTGTGATGTGGTCCACTTAAGATCTAATATACTTCATTTTTTGTCTCAATCTATAAAATTATCTGTTAAAATGGATGAACGGAGTGGATGAAATACATAGATCACGGTGGATACTGCAGAGTTTACTGAGTACGCAATCCGCGTCCCTTCTCCTAACATTCACGGGTCCATTTGCATTCCTATTGAAGTTGGGATCTGCGAAAGGTGACCGGATTAGCTGTTACCCGGGAAACAGCTTAGTGGGTGTTACTCTAACCGTGTGGGGCCCATATTGGTGTATTTTATATGTATCCACGCCGTTCATCTGTTCTTTCATCTCAGTTTAGTAAGTTATACCAAAACATAAGAAGATCCAAATCTCAGGTGGACTATACCACGAAAGAGTGATGAATGACCATTAAAACAATGTTGTGGGCCAAAAATGTTTTGCATTAAGATGATATTTACATTTTAACTTAATCCAGAGATTCTTAACATTATCAACATTTTGGATTGAAAATAAACATTACTAAAACCCTACGATGTGCTCTTTGGAATGTTTAACGGCAAGACACTAATCAACACTGTTTCCAGTGGTATGATCCACCTGAGATTCGTATCTATATTATTTCTGGAAAACCATTCTAAAATGATCTGGAGAAACGGATGGACGGAGTGGATATACAAAATATTATCTATGTGGGGCACAAGGAAGGGGTAACACCCACTAAGCTGTTCCCCAGGTAACACCTAATTCGCTCACGGGAAAGAGGTCTGGGAAATAACGACGAAAGGTTAAACTGGCACGTATACATCTTTCGAAGCAGTTTATGGATATTGGTACAACTGTTTGCTGAGATACAGGCGGGCCATGTTTAATGATCCAAACCGTTGATTTGATGATATCCTTAATTGTGGATATTGGGTCTACCAAAATCTTCATTCAACAATCCCAATCCTCTGTTCTTCATGCCATTCTGCAACGAATGCCTAGCCATGCTGTAGGTTTTTCTTAAACGCCTATTCTTCTACTAAAATTTCTGGGTATAAGTTTTCCAATCAGTAATATTTTTTCAAGATCATCCTATCCATGTTGTTTCCATCCGATAAACGGTTTGGATTACAGACTAATGGTTTGTTTTTTTCTAGACCCTAGGCATGATGACAGATCACCAATGCACCATCAGGGCAATGATCAGAAAAAGCACATTTTCCGAGCTCTCGCGCGAAGCTGTAAAGGTCTGGATTGCCAAGGAGACTCGAGAGAAGAGAAAATCTTTGTTACTCTGGCAGAGTGCGGAGGATGATACGCAGGCACTTAGAAATCACACATATTTGGCATAGAATTAATTAAAATTAAACGTTCAAAGAATGCAAACAAGTTCAGATATATCATGAACAAAAAAAAAATAAGATATTTGATTATTTAACTGTCAGATTGGTGGACATTTAACGGACGGTTAAAATGAAAAGATTCAATTGTTCATTTTCAACGAACAACTGCCAGAAGGTCAGAGGTCAGCATCATTCAACCAATCTGGTTTTGGGAATTTCACTTTGGCTACAGTGGTTTCCACGGAACGCCGATTGGGTGCGACTCCGGATCCAGCCAGGTGGGTGCGGCCCTGACCGTGGGGCCCACATGTATGTATATGTTCTATCCACGTCGTCCATCCGTTTCTAAAGATTATTTTAGTCTAGGTTACAAAAACTGAAACAGATCCATTTCTCAAGTGGACCACACCAAAGGAAAAAGTGGACATTGAACGCCAACCATTAAAAAATTTCTAGGGACCACCGTAATGTTTATTTTCCATCCAACCTATTTAAAAGGTCACACAGACCTGGATGAAGGGAAAGCTCAAATAGAAGCTTGATCCAAAACTTTTGTGGCCACCTAGAAGTTTTAATGGTGGGATTAAATCCCTACAGTGTGGTCCACTTGAGATTGATATTTTCTTCATATTTGGGAAAATTACCTTAAATGATCTTTAAAAACTGATGGACAGAGTGGATGTACAACACATACATTGAGGTGGTCGAAACGGTCGGGACCACACCCACCTCGCTCGATCTGTGTAATAGTTTTCAGTTTCTTAATGCCTGCGCAGCAAGCGTGATGGGTTATGGAATTGCACATTAATTTAATAGTCTACCATTTTTAAATAATACATTTTAAAATAAATAATAAATTTGCGTAGTAGTCTAGGCCGAAATAATTCACATCTTTACATGAAAGTTGCCATACTTAAAGTTGGCATTTAAATGATGAATGTTAAGTGCACATAGCTTATAATGCTTTCTTTCAGGTGGGCCATCATGAATGGTTCATAATACAAATCAGGTCCATCTGATTTTTTCAAATAGCTTGATATGCACTCCTTCTAGTGGGCCTCATGGAGAGTGGGTCATGATAGAAATCATGTCAATACATAAATGCTCTAGTGCTCTCAAAGCACTAATAGTTGTATATTAGTTGCAATAGTTAGCTACTGACAGCTTCAGTAGCCATATCGCTAGTGAAGTGAGGTCACCAAGTTCTCTGGAGCCACCATGATGTATGTGTTGTATCTGCTACCCTCCATCCATTTGGAGAGATCATTTTAGTGCATGAGCCAAAGAATGAGGTAGATCCAAAGCCTAAATGGACCCCACCATAGAAAACTGTGGGGATTGATTGCCTACCACTAAAAACGTCATGGGCTATAAAAGTTTTCAATCAAGCTGATATTTGTGTTTTCCTTTGTATATGTCCATGTGAACTTAAGAATAGGTTGGATCTCAATTAAACATCATGGTGGGCCCCAAAATGTTTTAACTATGGGTGTCAGTGTCCCATTGTTTGGTGGGTCCACTTGAGTTTTGGATCTGCCTCATTCTTTCATTCATGCCCTAAGATGATCTATTCAAATGGATGGACGATGTGGATACAACAAAACTTGGTGAAGTCACTTTAGTAGAGAGATGGCTACTAAAGCCATCTACAGGGAATCTACGTCTGGTGAGAAGCCTTATTACCTTATCCAAGACGCAGATTTCCTGCGAAAGTTCCTGCACTGGTAACCTAGGTGCAGCCCACTATGATATTTGTGAGAAATTCACTCCTATCCATCCATTTTTTGAGATCATTTTAGAACATGAGTAAAAGAAAGAGCCAGATCAAAGGCTCATATAGGCCTGAAGATGTGAGGATTGAATGTACACAGTTGAAATAATCATGCGCCATAGAAGTTTTGAACTAGGCTAATATTTGTGTTTTCAGTTCATCCTAGTAAGAATGACGTTACGACGGATATTGATTGGCATATAAACATTATTAGTGGGCCAGGGAGGTTTCAACGGGAGGAAATTACCTACCCACCTTTTCCTTTAGTGCGGTGCACTCGAGTCTTTGATACGACTCATTTTTTGTTTGCATATCATGTCCTAAAATGAGCTCACAAAATGGATGGACTGGATAGATTTCTCACAAACATCATGGTGGGCCCATCTAGGTTCCAGCGCAAGAACTTCCTAGCCAAAGGCTTTCAGCAGGAAATTCGCGTCCCCCTAATCCACTGTCATGCATGGATTCCATGTAAGGCTACCTCCGAAGGTAATCTCCAACGTTATAAGAAATAAACAAATGGATAAAGGTTCTTTACCAAGGTTTTGTTAGGATACGACGCCCGTGCATGCTAAGATGGCAAGAGCCATTCATGCTCTGAATTGTATGCTACCCACGTTACCGTAAGAAACATTTGTTGAGCATGTGATTATATATGAAGATAGTCTTTAAGGCTCTTTTGGATCGTACGTAATTTACTTTGCGTAAGCTAACTCGCTTGTATTGGTTTTTACTTATTCCGCTGATAAGTATGTTTGATTAAAAAAATACATACTTACGAGGACAAAGGAGAAGAAAAGTATGTTTGGCATCACATATGTACTTATACCTCAAATTTGGTTGGTCCAATACTTAATATCCACGGTTTGTTATGTGGACCCACCTTGGCCTTATTTTTAATGTAAATTGTCAATTGTGCCCTGGCCTACCTTTAATGTGGACCATCCACCTTGTGAGGCCCGACTTTAAGTATGTTGGAGTAGCTTTCAAACTATGCTGAAATAGGGTCCGTTGATCGGTTGCTGGCAGTGGTTGATCGGTCGGTCTAAGGCCAATTCAACACAAATGGTCTCCGGATAGTTTTCCGGCATTTTAGATCGGTCTTTGACCGGTCAGCAGGATGCTTTGATCAGCGACAATTGTGGTTAAACAAACATTTTTTGGAGCCCAACTCTCTATACGTTTTTTCTGCTGTTTCTAATTGGTCGATGATGGGCTCCGATCGGTTGGCAGAATGGCAGTGTTCTTCATGGTTACGCAGCAAGTGCGTAACAAGTTTCTATTTTCGGTGGGGAGCTTATTTAAACTCTTTATAAACGCATTTAGATGTATCCAAAAGAGTACCAAGGTGTCCTAATTCGAGATTAGGGTTTGGAAGATGATTGTGAATGAGAGAAAACTTTGTTCATCTCCTGAGGCTTTGCTTGTGGGTAGATCATCTCTGTAATCTTATGAATTCATAGTCCAACTGTCGCTTTGTGCCATGATTTTTTTCCCACAAGGGTTTTCTACGTAAAAATCAGATTGTTCTCTTGTGTGGATTGTGTGTGTGTGCGTGGGGTGATTGTTTGGTTCTTCTCGATACTTCTGCAAGGCCTTGTCCCAACATGTTGTGGGCTATCCATTATGTGGGCGCACTTTTGATGCGGGCCATCCACCAGGCCTGGACATTGGATGTGGGCCATCCACCATGAGGAGCCCACCTTTAATGTGAACCATTCATCATATAGGTCCCAACTTCAAAGTGGGCCATCCGTCAAGTGGAGCCTGCCTTGGATGTGAGTCATTCATCATTTCGATGTGAATTGTCCTCATTTGGGGCATCCTTCAGATGGGTCATCCATCATATGAGGCCCACCATTAATGTCATTATCCATAACTTTCATGTGGGGGTGATAATGGGCTAGGTTTTGGTTGGGCGTGACGATGCTTATATCTATACCTGCCAGCTAAAATTGCACCTACACCAGTACCATAATAACATGTGGAACCTAAAATGGATACCTAGGGTGTCGGATACTCATATACCTTTTTTGTTCTAAAACATAAAAGAGCATGGTAAATGCCTTCTTATACTAAAACTCAAAAACAACATAAAGTGGCGTTGCATTTTCGTGATGGATGGGTTGGATTGCATACTTGCCAATGTCTACAGATACTGCATGGGCCCCATGTAAATTTTTGTCTAAGAAGCTTATACTACAATTTTAAAGAGGAATCATTCACATTGCAAATCAAAAGAAGCACTAATTATTACTATTAATTAGTAATTATAAATTATGAATTAATTGAATTATTAATGATGTATATTGATATTATGTATAATCTAGGTGCAAACAGTCACTTGTTTGCCCTATGTAAATTAATTTCCAGAAAGTTGTGGCTTTTGGATTTATCTGCATAAATGATGGCTTGGATTTTACCAACTTTTTCTCTGCTCATTTTTGTGTGAGAGTAGTACGCTCACATGTTTGGCATCCTTTACCTACATTTTAGCTCCCCTCCGAAGATTCCTCTTGATTTTCCTCTCCCCCATGCTTATCCAAGTACTAATTGGGCTAAAATTGATACATAAATCCTTATCTATGCTACTTAGCGGCAAAACATGCTGAGCTCATGTTGGCTTTGGCTCGAGTTCCCATCGGTATACCTGGCCTTCTGCCACCCTTACTTCTAGTAGGGGATAAGGAACGTGCAACACACAGGAGAGTGGGTGGATAGTAAAACTGGAGAGCCTGAGGGAAAAGGCATGGCCATATGGAGAGAGAGAGAGAGGACTACGACAGTGGGGGACCCATCATAAACTTTCCAAAGCTACGCCCCACTTGAGTTTTAGATCTATCTAGTTTATATGTGCACAAGAAATGCTGGCACACAACTAGTTGGACAATTTAATTTGGCCTAACTAGTTGTGCATTAAATAGTAAAAATACCTCTCTTTTCACACATGTAATGCCTCATCATGGGAAGCCACATGACATCAAGTGTTACATAGGTATGATGGGAATACATGTCACATGATATACAACCTGTACATTAAGTAGGGCTCATTAGCTAATTTTTATCTATAAAAAAATTAGTAAATAGCCCTCATCACTGGAGTTATAAATATGAGTTGACTCTGGACAATTGAAATGAATGGATTTCTAACAACTCACTCTTCTTATATAATAATATCCCATTATCAATGACTGAAAAATTATATTTTATATCATTCACAAGTTTACAAGGGACCCTACTTGATTAACGGACCGGATTTCTCACACATGTGGTGTGCCACCTGACTACATCACACATGTACAAATTCTATAACTAACCTATTTTCTTTAGAAAATACCTTCACCTCTTCTCCCTCTTCATTTAATGCCCTCTCTTCCTACTCCTTAAACATTGAAAACTAAGTGGATTGTGTTCCAAAGCCTCTTGTGGGATGGGAAGCTAGGTGGGACCATTGTGATATTTGCCATGAGTCAACCCCGTGCAACAGTTTTGCTAGTTTATGTTTGGACATAGGTTAAAAAATGAGGTAGATCCAAAACTCTTATGGGCCGCACGATAGAAACAGTGAGGATTGAAGGTCCACCGTTGAAACATTTGTGGGGTTATAGAAGTTTTGGATCGGGCTTAAGTGATATATAAGCACTTATTTGCGGAATTATGATTAATTTAAGACGTTCTAGAGAAAGAGAGAGAATTTGGAGAAAGAGAGAAAAAGCCCATATCAAAGAGAGAGAATAAGATTAGATTTGTGAAGTTCATCTACATGGTTGGTCTCAATTCATAGCCTTTTTAATGAAAGATTTTGAGGGTTTGTCAATCCTCGATGGTGAAATTTCTTTGTTACTTGTTATCTTTTATTGTAATCGCCATAGGGGTGAAGATATTAGATCTGAGTGTGATGATAAGTTCATGATCGTTGTGTAATACGTTTTATATAGTGTATTTGTTGACTAGATTAGGTCTATAGATTTTTTACCTCTATTATTAAAGGGTTTTTCATGTAAAAATTTATTGTGTAGTATGTGGTGATTATGTTTGTTCACCTTAAATATTGAAGTTATTTCATATAGCTTGAATATTTCATAATTTTGTGGGTTGGGGATTGTGAGATAATGGCTTGTGCATCCTTTCCCAACATTTATGAGCTAATGTTATCATATCAGCCAGCACATCAGAAGCATAAAGTGATGTTTTACAATAACTCCAGCCGGGCACAAAGCCTTTGTTACATGGGCTTCTTAATCTAGGTTAGTGGACAATCTACTTGCAAGAAAGATATGAAATGACAAAAATGTCCTCAGTTAAAAGGCTCCCAGTGGACTGATTGTAAGGGTAAAATTGACCAAATTGCATAGAGCACTATATAACGTAGAGATATATTAGTAATGAGAGCATGAGCTGCTTAGTTCAATCTTGGAATGTAATCAGGGACACTGTACCATAACAAAAACCAATTTACTAATGGGTACACCTAAACCAAAAAATCTCCCACGTACTGTCCATAGAGGACAGGAATCCGAGTGCATCAGGATTACCGCCCGTAATCCATTAACGGTTGGATGGTAGAGAGCAACAACATCTCAGTATACCATAATTCACCGAACGTGGAGCCAAAAAGATGAATCGAGACATGAAAGATTCAAAATGAAATAAAACCTTGCAAATTGTTAAAAAAAAAAAAAAAGAATTCGTTCGCTCATCGTTCTCGATGACAGAAAATGGCTTTTTCCAGCTGTGTAGAGCTGACGGTAACAAAAAGAAAAAAGAAAGGAAGGAGACAAGACTACTTTTCTTACCTTGGTCAGGTGTCTCTGGACGGAAATGGGATTGCGTACTGAGTTACTCAGTGTTGGGCCTACCGTGAATGAATTTGGTTTATCCACGCCGTCCATCTGTTTTTCCAGTTCATTTCATGGGTTGATCCTAAAATTGAATTATATTCAAAGCTCAAGTGGACCATGCTACAGAAAACCGTGGGAATAATGATTTCCACCGTGGAAACCTTCCTAGGCTCCACAGTGATGTGTTATCCAACCTGTTCATAAGATCACATAGACATGAATGAAGGGAAAACACAAATATCCAAAAATTCTGTAGCCTTCAAGAAATTTTCAACAGTTCACACTTTTCCTGTGGTGTGGTCCACTTGAGCTTTTGATATGCTTCGTTTTTGGGCTACAGCCCTAAAATTATCTGTTAAGATGGATGGACAGAGTGGATAAAATACGTAAATCACAGTGAGCCCCACGGAGTTTACTCAGTACGCTTAGCGTGCTGAGTTACTCGCTAGGCGATTGCTTGCATCTGGACGCAAATTTCCTGCAACGACCCCGAGCCCACCGGTCATACGAGAGGAAAACTGAAGAGAGAATTTCTTACCATTGAAACCTTCTTAGGATCTACTTGATGTTTATATGCCATCCAAACCGTTTATAAGGTCATTTCCACTGGGATTAAGTGAAAATCTTAGCCTGATACGAGACTTCGTGGCCATATGAATGTTAGAAATGATGGTCACTTAATCCCCACTGTTTCCTCTCATGCGGCCCACTTGAGTTTTGGATCCACCTTATTTTTTGTCACATGGCCTAACATGATATGGAAAAATGGATAGAGGGGTGGATTTCTCACAAACATCACAGTAGGCCCCACCTAGCATCTCAGGCAGGAACTTCATGCTAGTAGGAAATCCGCGTCCCCTGTTATGTTCGGAAGCTGGGATTGCCTGGTGTGGGGCGCACAAAGATGTCCTTGAAAAATCCACTCCGTCCATCTGTTTTGAAAATCCACAATAGGATAGGATGCTAAAAATCTGTTGGGCGTTCAATCCCCACTGCTTCGTCCGTTATGGCTCACATGAGTTTTGGATCTGCCTGATTTTTAACATACTGTCTTATTGTGGTCTTTCAAAACAGATGGACGGAGTGGATTCGACATGGACATCTCTGTGGGTCCCACAGAGGGTCACAGGCAATCCGCTCTCCTTTGATGGGAGTGGATTAGGATCGGCCCAAGTCTCGCACTTAGAGCTAAATGAGCCGAATCAAGGCTGACCTTTGCCCTATTTGAGCTACGCTCGTTCAATGACCACCCTAGTTCATGTTTGGCTTGGCTCAACCTTCATGTTAGGGTGTATGCCTAACAGAGTGTGCCTTGTTGTACTCTATTTTTATTATTCCTTGAGGAGCCAATTAGGAGAAGACATGTGTCATTGCATAAGAAGTGTATGAACATGCATCCTATCTACTAGGATACGTGCAACTTGTTTTTCAAAATTATAGCTAATGTTGGATGATTGGAGCAAGTCATTTACAAATGGGTAGCGGCCGAGTGAGGTGTGTAGACAATTAAGGATGAAGAAGTGTCCAAAAAATTAAAGGGACACTGAAAGGTCACCATAACCACTGAAGATGAAATGTATTATCTAGATTATCCTTCTTCTCCAATGAAGCCTATTTATTATTCTTCTTCAATGAAGCCTATAAATAGCAGAGGAAATCAACATAGTAAAACATTTCACACCAACCAAACCAAATAAAAAATTATCATTTATCTTATCATTTTTAGTATTTCATAGCTTAGTTAGTAATCTAGTAGCAGCTGTAATCCTTAGCTGTAATCTAAGTCTATGCTATATGCTAGTTTCTTTTTAAAAAGGTGTTCGACAGTCGATCCTTGCGACTGACTGTAGGTATTTTCGAATTGTATTTGAAAAGTCTTTTCTTGTGAAAGGCAAGGTGGAACCCATTTTTAGAGGACGGACCACATCCTCTGATGGTCACCTGATCTTGATAAACAACATCTTGCAAGTGATTGAGTAGGTAACTGATCTTCTTAAGTCTCGATCATATGTTGTCGAATTCGATATATCTGCCTATCTTAGCACTTGGGGTCAAAGTTGTTTAGTTGGAATCAAGTTGCATAGTCAGTTCTAGCACATTTGCACACACTACACATGGCCAAAAGTGAAACCAAAAGAACAACAGACAAAATGCCTTTGTAACATTAAGACTTTATTAGGACTATTGCAACTTTGGATTAGGCTGACATTTAATTACTTCATCCATGTGTGACTATTCATAAATAGGTAGGATGTCATATAAACATCAAGGTGGACTGTTGGAATGTTTCAATGATAGTTGTCTCGTGTCCATCATTTACTGTGTTGTGGCTTACTTGAGTTTTGGATCCACCTTATTATTTAGTGTCTATTTGTTTCATTAATTACCATGGTAATGTAAATAAATTATACAATTATTATAAATTTGGAGTTGGTTGGATACTTCGAAGTAGATTTTGTTAGCTGTATCGATACTAAGAAGTCCACTTTGGACTATCTCTTTATGATGGTTGGTGGGGCCATGTCCTGTAAAAACATGAAATAATAAGCAACAACCTCATTTACTATGGAAGTCGAGTTCATTACTTATCATGAAGCTTCAAATTAGGTAATATGGCTATAACATTTTTTTTAAGTTTGCGAGTATTAGAGCACATCCTAAAACCATTAAGATTTTTTTGTGACAACTAATTGTAGTTACCTCTTCAGGTAACAACAAGCATTTATCAAGGTCAAGGCATATCGATTTCAAGTATTTTATTATGAAGGAAAGAGTTTAGAATCGTAAAGTGTTTGTAGAGAGAGTAGACGATAGCAGATCTATTTATTAAAGGGCTTCCTACATGCTATTCCAGGAGCATGTGACGTCTATGGGAGTCATCAATCTCACAGATTATACAGTTAGTGAAAGTTTAGTATGATTCATTATGCATGGACATGTATAGAGATCTTATTTTTAAAGTTTGATGATTGATATTAGGTTTATTTTTGCTTCTTAAGTATGAACAATTTTGTTTTGAGTAAATGGAACTTGGTCTTGTTTTGTTAGAAACATTTGAAAGCTCCTTGATCTTTTGAGGATAAGCACATATGATCACATTATGTGTACAATCTTCATACTACACTTCCATATCTTTGATCCAGGTCGTTAAGACTGGTAATATTCGTGATCGTGCTTCGTCCTACTTCACAAAGATTAAATGTTGTGATGACTATAACGATTCAATGCTACTAGTCTTGTAGACTAGAACATAAAAAACTTTACTCGAATTATTCAATGTAGATACATTGATTAATCATTTAGATGTTTTCTTCAAAATCATAAAGTATGTTTTGCAAAATATTTTTTCAAAATAAATCGTAAATATCAATTAATCTGGCCCAAGTGGAAAAATGTAAGAGTTCTATAAGATGGGCCCAACTAATCAATTGTAATCAATGGTCTAGATCTAATTAAGGATTGGATGTTATAATCGGGCATATTAGTGGGTTCCTCTTGAATTGTGATCAATCTTAAATTCGTATAAGGGGTGGTACACTTAGACCGTGGTACATGCATAATGTTTGAATGGACTTGAAATCCTTAAAATCAGTAGAGCCCTATGAGAGAGAGTTTTGGTGTGTTTTAAACTCTTCAATATTGTAACTACTTGAGCAGAGTTGAGTCCCCAAACCTATACACGTCTGAAGCTCCTCTCTCATCCAATAGCTTCACTAATCCCAACCCGTGAGTTGCAGTCCGGGGTCAGGCCTAGTTATTCAACCCCCCTCTTGGGGTCTCAGGTCCACCATGGCGCTCAAGTGTAGATTTGGTTTTTCACTGCCTGTCTTTAAGGTCAGCAAAACCACATTGATTATAAGATAAGGTGGTGGAAAATCCCCAACTTCTGAGCACCTTATTGCTAAAAATCCTATAATGATACCACTTATTTCTACTATGAGTTAAAAACAAGTGGGCTCTCTTTTTCCTTTTTCTTTCCTTGTTTTCTTCTTCTTTTTGTTTTTGTTTTTTTTTTTGTTTTTTTTGTTTTTTTTTTGAAAATTTACAAGTGGGCTCTCTTTTTTAAACGCATAAACAAATCCAGCCTAACCGACACTCAAGAATCAAGACACCTAAATTAAACGTGCCCTAAAACTGAAGATAATTACAATAGGGCCAGACATAATCACCTTCCATCTTTAACCTTGCTTCCGGCTTCTTAAGGGTCTGTCGGGATTAACAAAAGAACAAGCAGTTCCCTCCCATTTAGAACCCTTGTTGACATATCTATCATGTGTCTAAAGGAAGCAGTGGGCCACGGAGGGTCGGCGGGACATGGGAGCCTCAGCTCATGCATCGGTTTACCGAAATCACCCCCGCTATCCACGGTATTATCAAATGTGACATGGCTTGGACGATTTGGACAGTGTCTCTCTCTCTCTCTCTCTCTCACACACACACACACACACACACACCCACCCACCCACACACACTTGTTTTAAGTGTACGCCAGGCACACTGGCGAATTGATGAATGGGTGGTTCGATGGTCCAAGCCTAGAAAGATCCTCTAGAGGATGCTTCCCTTCGCAATAATGTGGGAGGTGTGGAAGGGAATTCAAGAATATTTTTTTTCCCCTTAAACTTAGATGCTTGCGGCTGCTGATAAATGAAGAAGGCCAATATCCGAATCCTTAAAGAACAAAAAGTTGAGTCATACAAAGTAGGTGAGCAGTCTTAAATCAGAAGCACTAAAAATCATGGAGCAGTCGTAATCAATTCATATCCTCTTCAGCATCTCAAGCAAGATCAACAAGGTCTAAAAGAGAAGGGGGAAAACTCCAAATGCCTGATGGGCCAGATCCCTCTGGGGGCCCTCATAAGAAAATCTATAGATTGTTTCTGTCCTTAGGATGCAACTATTCACTAGGAAAACAGAGACGTGTATTGTGCTAGAATGAATTGGCCCACTTCACACAACAAATTCAACTCATCAAAAGGTGTGCTAGACGCTATGCAACAGTGATGGATTCCTCACTCACCCAAAAAACCATCTACATCATCTACTAGCATCTGACGGTGATCCATATAGGCATATATCTCATCATTATCATTATCATGAAAACAAAAAACATCCTCCATCTCATATTGAAATTTTACAACTTCCATATTACAGAGGAAAAATGCTGTAATATCAACATCTTATATGCATATATCATGTATGATGAGAGAGATGTAGATCTACAGTTTTGTATGGTTTACAGTTATGTCTGGATTGTCGCTTTACCTTCACATGAATCACAGATGGTATAGCCCAGGCCTTCACAGTAAGGACAGTTTGCTCCTTCATCAACCCATTCCAAAAACTGCAAGATGAAATTCAGGAATAAAAACAAATGGGACAGATAGTGCAACAAGCGATTAAGCCAAGCATGACTTGATGCAGTAAAACCCAATCTAACCTGGGGTTCCACGTTGGGTTCACCAGTACCATCACACTCTGTAATCAAATAGAGCAATTTTCTGAGTGCTGTATGCTACAAAAGCACAGCCTTTTATATTTTAAAGTACCAAAACTGCTAGCAACTACCAGATTGCCTACTGAATTTAGGGAATGTAAGAGCATGTGCTGAACTATAAGGATTTCACGTCAAAAGAAAAAGATTTTCTGCCATCTATTTATAGAACTGGAGGGGTCACATCGATTATTCATTTAAAAATATAGAAAAAATCCAGCAGGTAAGATGCCCGCTATAGTTTTGAAGGAACAAAGAGAATGCAGCAGAACTCAGCTGCATGCAATGATATCTCAATCAATTAAAGCACCCTGTCATGCATCTCTGAAAGATGATGCTAGAATGAGGTGCAGCTGTGTCATTCCTTTTCTTGAGAGATTCTCCAGTGCTATCAGAGCACAAAGTTATAATGCTCCTACTTGAATCAGACACTTAGTCTAATCCATTGATCTATACTGTTCACAAGGTCCAATGCATTTTTCATGGGCTAACATACAAAAACCACATCATTCTGAAAAATATTGACCATTTGATCGATGTCCTTTAGTATGGACAGTCAAGATCATTTACATAAAAAAAAGGTCCAGTCAACAATTTGATCCATCTATTTGTTAGGTCCCATCATGGATTGCTTATTATTCTAAAGAATCACTTAGGTTAGGCAATCATAATTATCCTATCCATGGATTGGAATAAGAATGTCTATAGAAAAAAGGGCAAAGCAAGGTTGCATTGGACCATCCAATCAGTGCAATTTTTGCATGGTAGCCTAAGAAATGTGTTCTGGACTTAAATGAACAGTTCAGATTGATCGTTGGTCTGTCCAAATAAACTGATGCAACTAGGAGTGCTATAATTATAACGCTGAGAGCACTGGACGAATTCTCCCTTCTATTTTTTTTTTCTTTTCAAAATCCAGAACTTGGATTTTATCCAGAGAGACGAAGCGATTCTTATTTCTCTAGTTTCTTTCCCAATTAGGTTGGAGTACTTCCAGCATTAATATATTACAGATACCTGTGCATAATAAGCGGCCTTCCCCACGACAAGCAATGCATTTTGTAGCAGAGCTGGACTTGCTTCCATTGATAGGTTTGTCCCTGCCTGCAAGCCTGGAAGGTTCTTCCCACCGATTCTCTCCAAGAAGAAACACCCTATGTTGGGACACCTCAACTTCAGTAACACCACTTTCTTTTACAACAGTCTGCTGGATCTCAGCAATTTCTGTCACAGAAGCAACTGGAGCTCCATTTGCACCCTCCTACCAGGAAATGAGACCCAAAATCATGTCTAGGAAAACACCAATTCAATGTTTTTTTTGTTTTTGTTTTTTTTTATTATTATTATTATTTTTTTCAATAGGTAACAATTCAACATAACCTAAAAGTAGATATTTGATATTTTCCAGGCATAGTTATAGATATAAATCACTGGAGGAAGATAAGGCATCAACAAGATTCCATCTGCATGGGAGTGTCCTAAAACGATAATCCTCATGCAAAATACTAAGCATAGATGCTACAATACATGCTAACCACACTCTAACCTCCACTTTCCTAACTAAAGCCAGAGCTGTCCATCACCATAAGGAACAGTTCAATTAACCATGGAACTCCAAAAGCAGAAATGCAACCAAAGTACAAGGCCGGAAATATGCAACAGGTGTTCCAACTTGTAATGACACATTAGTTTATGTATTGGTACTGGTAGACTAGTATTAGTTCTAGTTTTTTTTTTTTTGAAAGATTAGTATTACTCCTAGTTGTACAAAGCGTGAAGCCAAACAGCAAGAGATTCTGGTGTGAGAGCAATCAGTTTGCATTGAAAAGACATTTGCATCTGTTTGGGAAGCAACAAAGGCTGCAGTGAAGTGTTTGCATTTGCTTTGCCCTCTACAAGGGAGTACAATGGAGGGTAAAGAGTTTGCCTCTGATGGGACGTTTTAAACGGCAATTTTGAAGGGAAAAAGGTTTCCCTTCGTAAGATTGCAATCCAAACAGTTTTCTTTGAAAAGGAAAAGCAATTTCTAGGACTTTTCTCTAGCAAAACAAACAGATGCAAAAGGGTTTGCAAACAGGTTCAGAGGTTTCCCGTTGTCACTTTAACTCCTGCTGATGCCACATTTTTTTACTTTCCCCAGGTTTACCTTCAATCCAAACAACCCCTAAGAAGCATAAACAGTTAGGAAGCGGAAGCATGAGTAGGAGCACAAAGTCCAAAGCATGTTTCAATCAAAGTGGGAGCTGCACCTTGTTGGAAGCATTGTGCAACTTGGATACTATTTTCGCATCACTGTTTTATTTTATATATATATATATATATATATATATATATATATATATATATATATATATATATATATATGAAGGGGCCCTTACAATATACTCTTTTACAATTTGAATGGATGCAGCGTGCATATTGAAAGAAGGAAATGAAAATAGAATGAATATATGTTGGCATGTTTTGATCACATAGAAAGAATGTATAATGGCGCTATCTGATCAAATCTTATAAGGTCCACAATTCAAACTATAACAGCGTATCCCACAATGGCATGTTTTGAAATCAATTGTTCATGTTGCCAATTTCATAAAATTGACATAGCAAAAAGAATGCAATTCCTTGATGGGAGAATACAATGATTAATTGAAATAACCTTTACCAGAAAAGAAACAGGATCTTTCCCATCTACATTTGCTTTCAAGCCAGCATCTGTATTCCCAAGCTCAACAAATAGCCTTTCCAGGAGTTCTGCAGTCATAAACCCATCTTCACGGATGCCCACTGAGGCCTGTCCAAAAAAGACCATTTATAATTTCAGTCCCATTGGAAAGATATAGTCAGCAAGCATGAAGTAGCATATCTTATTTCAGTCATTTTATTTGAAATCATATAACATTGGCCCTTTCCTAGAAGTAGTTTTGTTTAGTCCTTCCGAAATAGCTTTAAAATGGGATGTAACAAGATTAACACTCACTTGCCATGTTTTTACAGCACGTTCAGTCCCACTCGAGAAGCTGGAATACTCCATATCTTCTTCACCTGAATAAAAGCCCAACTTTTCTAATGCTTCCTGCCATATTAACAGCGAGATAAATAAACAAATCCTACTATAAAATGCAGCCAGTTAGAATTTAACCAACCTGAGTAATGTTATACATCTAAAAAATGCAAACCAATGATTCACATACACTAGTAAAGCCATCAAAAATGCAAACCAATGATTCACATACACTAGTGAAGCTATCAAATTAGCAGAACACTCTTGGACTAATTACAAAAGGCACTGCTACCATCCAATAAATTAATAATTTTGAAACTTGAATTCAGAGAAAATTTATAACTGGAAAAAAAAAAAATGAAACATGCATATTGGTCACCTCAACAACATGCATATAGGTCGTCTCAACTTCAACTAATGATTTATAAATGCTTTTGTAAATCAATTGGTATTTGAAAAATGTATGAAAAAAAGAAGAAGAAAAAAGTGATTCTGGTCATTCTCGAGTGCAGGGAGACTGGGACTCCTAAATAAATTTAAAAACGCACACACACTAAGGTTTAGAGGATTCCATATTTGAAACACAAACAAATCTGCAAATCCAGAATGGTGGTAGTTTTCGTTCCTAAATTTGATAAAGCAAGTTGGAATTGTTATCTTTTAAACATAAAGAAGCAAACGCATTTGTAGTATGTCTGCCTGTAAAAGTTGCAGTTTAAATAAGAGCAAACAGGCCGTAGCAAAAATGTGTAGCACAGAGGCACCATAATGTACCCCACAGAAAGAGACATTACCCAAATGGGAAAAGATAGAAAAATGCAGAAAAATCTTTTCAAGAGAACATACAAAAATAGTATGGATTAATTTTCAAAAAGTTGTATGAATGTTCTGCTGCTTTTCATTACCCATCATAATATTACAATAACTAAGGTTTGCCATGAAACTATTAAAAAAAGAAATGAAAAGGAAAACACGAAGAATAAGCAACTAGAATTTGAAATACCAAAGCCTGAAACCAATGTATTGAAAAAGAAGAAGAAGAAGAAGAAAGACAAGAACTACAAAATAGAGAACAAGAGTAATAATGCTCTCAATTCTCAACAGATAAAGTTGCAGAGTTGAACTAAAGTCTCTAGTGAATTAGTCTTGAAAGGGAGGGTTAACTTGATGATAGATTTTTCAACATGTCCTGCTGAAACATGCCCATATTTTCTACCCCTCGAAAAGGGAAAAAAAAAAAGAAAAAAGAAAAAGAAAAAAAAAGAAGGAGAGAACTTTAATCAGTATAAAAAGGTTTCATATAAACAATGCACAAACCATATACCATTCTGAAATCATGAGAGCATGAGACAATCAAATGATTCATATCTAATAATTGTAGCCAACTAGCTTTTGTTCAACATTTGAGTCAACCTGCACATATTGGAGTTGCTCATTAAGAAAATAATCATGCCAACAATATCCCCATATGCACAAAGTAAAAAAAAAAATAAAAAAATGCAATAGTACGTGGCAGTACACCACAATTACAATGGAAACTAAGCAGTTATAAAATGGAGAAACATCCATATCCATTTTAGATGGCAAAATTACCATCCATTGAGTTGCATAGAAATAGCAGTTCCAGTGTGAGACTCGCTTGGGGACAGAAACCAGTTGGTGTCCCCCCAAGTCGCTTTGATTTTGTCTAGTTTCAAGGTTTGACTCACCCAGTGACTCATTTCTTTCTCTACTGACACTGCGTTGACTCGGCTTTGGATGAGACTCAAAAACCATGTGCATACAACAACCGAGCCACTGAAAAGGTTGGCCCCACCTTGAAGACTCCTAGGTGCAAAAAGCAGGTTGATTCATTCGTCAAGTGGGCCACGCCATAGAAAACAGTGTATGAACAATGGATTGACACAATGTGGATATGAGGCCCACCAGAAGAATGGTTTGTCCTGAATTTCGCATCCAATGATGTTCAAGGTGGGGCAAACCCTTTCTGCAGCTCGGATGTCACATATGTTAGAGTTATTGTTAAACTTGAATATTAAGTTGCTTTGGGTAAATTTGGTAATTAGATATAAGTTAGTCCTAGTTAAGGTGGAATTAGGCTTTTATTATTTGAGTTAGAAAAGCTAGGTAGATTACTTAGTTTCCCAATTAAATTAGGAGTGGTGGTAGAGTTTGCAACTATATATGTGAGATGGCATGCACAGTTAGTGGGTTGGGATCAAATAAAGTTTTATTATTATTATTTTTATCTGTTGCATGTATGAAGGCTGGTTTTCATGCAAATAACTGTGTGGCTCATAGTTTTGAGTTGCCAATGGGTTTCTTATATCCTTACAAGTGGTGTCTTATGTCTTGCTGTAACTGTATCACAACTAAAGAAGCATGGAATGGAAAGAAGCTAGATGTCTCATACTTGATGGTATTTGGATCTCTTGTATATCCCCATGTACCTGATGAACAAAGCAAAGAACTCGATGATAAAATTGAATGTATCTTCATCAGGTACAGTAATGTGACCAAGGTTTATAAGTTGTATAATCCAGAGACATGAGAGGTAAAGATGAGTAGAAACTCTTTCTTTCTTTCTTGTTCTTGTTCTTTTTTTTTTTTTTTTTTTGGTGTGGAAGCTGAAGCATGGGAATGGACTACTAAAGAGAAGAAATAGTTAGGAATCAGTATTGATATTGAAGAGCATGTAAAAGAAAGACCACAGCCAAGTGATTCTTCTGGTGATTCTCCTTCATCTTGCAGTTCTCCTTCACATTCTTTATCTTCAACTCAAGAAGAAACTTTAGCTTTCCTAGATGTTTTTGTCTTGCAAGCTTGTTTGCAAGATATGTGGTTAGTGATGACAACGAGGTCTCTGGTGAAGAGCTGGTGAATTTTTCTTTATTTGCAGATTGTGATCTATAAGTTATGAAGATGTAACAAATGATGAAAGATAGGTCAAAGCTAATCGACGAGGAAATCCATTCCATCAAGAACAATAATATGTGAGCTCACTTCTCTCCCTAAAGGAGTGAAGCCAATTGGTATCAAATAGGTTTTCAAAACCAAGTGCAAGCTAGATTGTGAGGTAGAAAGATTGAAAGTCAGATTGGTTGCAAAAAGGTACAAGCAAAAGCCATATATTGATTATTTTGAAGTTTCTGCACCGGTTGCTGGACTTGACACTATTTGGATGATTGTTGCACTAGCCACTGAGAATAGATGAAATATTTATCAGATGGATGTTAAATTCGCTTTTTTGAATGCTGTGCTTAAAGAAGAAGCTTATGTTGAACAACCCACAGGTTATGTAAAGAGAGGTTAGGAAAGCAAAGTGTATATATTGAAGATGGTTTTGCACCATTGGAAGAAAGTGCCTCAACCATGGTACACAAATTCACTCGTATTTGTAGAAGCATAGTTTTCAAAAGTGCCCATACGAACATCCTCTCTGTATCAAGTCTGATTCAAAAGGAGATTTGCTTATTTTTTGCCTCTAGGTGGATGACTTCATATTATAGAAATGGCCCAAAGATGTTCGACGAATTCAGGGAGGATAGGTAATTTGAGGTGACAGATATGGGCGTTATGTCCCACTTTCATATCATAGAGGAAGTATGCCAAAGATATCTTAGAAAAGTTCAAGATGAAATTTGCAAGTCGATCTGTACTCCAGATGAAGTACGGTTAATGCTAGAAAAGCAAGACAATAGTGAGCACATAAATCCCGCTTTAAGAATTTAATAGGTAGTTTGGCTAATTGACTTCTACTGATGTTGTGCACGGAGTGGGACTTATTACTAAATTCATGGAAAAGTGGAACCAGCCATACTTGAAGGTTGAAGACTATGATAGGAATGAGAGAAAATTAAGTTTAAGGGAAGTTGTTAGAAGTCAAGTAAACTTGATTTTTAGTCTCGGTAAAACTAGGATTAAAATTAATTGTTATTTTGCTTTTTGAAAAGTTTCTATTTGGAGTCCAAGTTGGCTTTCTATTTTTATGTGGGAGTTGTGTTGCTTTAGAGAAATTATAAATAGGGAGAGCGCAAAGAGATGTGTGTGTGTTGGGAGGGGGGAGGGGGGTTATTTTATTCTCCGCTTCAAGTTACCTTAGACGCATGGCTCATTGATTCAAATTGCTGTAGCAACTATAGAAGTGGGTTTTTCATAGCCTACAACATACACTTAACACACTGGCTGTATGACCTCAATGGATGGTAACTTTGAATTAAATGGATTACTACGGATACAAGCTACACATTGGAGCTCATCATAGATGGATCAATCTCACCATTGGATGGTAGAATAGCTACAGCTGGTGCAGCGAACTCCATTGATTTTCACAGCATTTTTATAAATATTTTCACGATTTTTTCACACTCCTTGTATCTTCAAGTTTCAACATTAAAAAAAAAAAAAAAATCTAAAATTGAGCTAGGACTCCAAACCAATTGCACAAAATAGAGAATAAATAAATAAATAAAACTCGCCTTCACTTTCCAAGCATGCAGACCTGCATCTCTCGAACATCTGTGCCTTCAGATCCCTTCCTCAACGTTGCCTTCTTCTTCTTCCCCTCCTCTTTCTTCACCTCTCCAACACTCTCGGAAACCCTAATTTCCTCCAAAACCATCTCTTTCACCTCTCCATCTTCCAACAGCATCGGCTGCGGCCCAGAGCCGCTCTCCGGAATCCGACTCACCGCCGACTTCACATCCGATTCCTTCAACCCCTGCAAGATGGACGCCAGATTCGACACCGCATCAGACATCGAAGACGCTGGAAATGATTTCTCGCGTTCAAGGGCTTCGATCCGGAGTTTCAGAGCAGCGATCTCTCGGAGGAGAGATTCGCGCTCGGAATTCCAGCGAGATTCTTCTCGAATCCAGCGCTTTTCTTCGCGGAGCCATCTCTGCTCTTCTCGCAGCCATCGGATCTCTTCTCGCTCCCATGACGAGGAAGAAGAGGGATTTGAAGGAGAGAGGGAGGCGGAGATGGGGTTTCTATAGACCGAGTTCGGGTTCTTGCGGATTTGAAATGGGATTGAAATGGACTTTGGAGAGGTTTGAAATCCGCGGGAAAGAGGAGGAACACGGAGGGGGAGAGAAGAAGCAGCCATGAAGAGAGTGAGAAGAAAACGGAGAAGTACTGACTTGGAGATTGGGATAGCGTTTTTGGTTCGAGGCACTGCAGCCACGGATTCCTGGACAGAGGACGTCTAACATGCGCGGGAGGCGGAGAAACGGAAGTGGATTGCGTACTAAATAACTCCGCACGCTAGCGTGCGGAGTAAACTCTGTGGGGCCTACAGTGATTTACGTATTTTATCCACTCCGTCCATCCATCTTAACAGAAAATTTTAGATATGCTGCTAAAAAATGAATCATATCAAAATCTAAAGTGGACCACACCACAAGAAAAGTGTGAACTGAATGTCTACCATTGAAAAATTCTTGGAGGAAACAGAAGTTTTGGATCAAGCTGATATTTGTGTTTTCCCTTCATCCATATATCCATGTGATCTTATGAACAGGTTGGATGATAAATAAACATCACTGTAGGGCCTGAGAAGGTTTGAACCGTGGAAATCATTATTTCCACTGTTCCTGTGGCATGGTCCACTTGAGATTTGGATATGCTTAAATATTGGGCTAAACCACTAAAATGAACTGAAAAAACACATGGACGGAATAGATAAAGCACATACATTCTAGGTGGGCCCAACTGAGTTTACTCTGCGCGATAAGAGCGTCAGGAGTAACGATTCCCGGAGAAACATACAAAGCCGTGAGGGATAATTGCATACACCTCCCTTTAGTTTCTTGTAATGGTAAAAAAATCCTCTGGTTTGGGTTATTGTAAATACCCCCTTCTGATCCTATGCACTGCCGAAATCTGCCTGATTTTGGGGGTTTTCCATTTACAATGTTTAACCATGTTGAACAAGTCGGATGACACATATAAACTATGTTAGGCTCACGCATCTACAACTAATTACCTATGAGATAGGAATAAAATGATAAATTTCTTAGTGACAAAGGCACTGGCAGATTGAGAGGAAGAATTTTTTTTTTTTTTTTTCTGTCAGTCATGCAATGCACCCACCTTATGAGCCGGGCAAATGCACGGTACCCACCTACCAATGGGGTTAGTGTCTCCTTGGCATTTCAAACCTCAGATCTGCTGTTGAAATGCCAAGGCGTCTTCCAGCTGGGTTACTAGGTGAGAAGAAGAATTTGCAATGAATATGTAAAGCAATGGAAAGGTATTTATAATAATTGGAGAAGTGTCTATAATTGTTAGAAATCAAAGGGGAAGCTTTTACCATTGTCACTAGCTAAGATTGGGTTGTGCATTGTGCTTTCTTAAACATGGCTACATGTTCACTGCATTTGTTGCATATGAATGTGAGACTGTCCAAAACGTCCAACATGTGCCTAATGCTCGACATGCATGATTGGATAATTTTAACTGGGCCCATTGGATTTGGACCATGGCCATTTTCTATTTAACTATCCCCCATTGCATGGTGAGGGCCAGTAGGTTAGTGTAAATGGATGGTATGAATTGGCACACGCATGTGCCACTAGAGAAGAGTTCCACATTCTCCTAGTGTCGAAGTTCACGTGGTATAGGCTGCACAAAGATAGAATACTGTCACAATATTCTGGCAGTCAATAATTTCTAATCATTAACTCATCTTGATTGAGGATAAATTAAGTATTTAATTTAAATCGACAAGACATGTATATGCTTGCTTAAAAAGCAGATGTATTAGCCAAGTGTTTGCCTTTGCTTTCCTTTCATAACTCAGGAAAGTTTGATAAAATCTCAACAAAACTCAATAGAATTCACCTCAATTTAGCACAATTCAACATTATTCATCCTTTTTAAATCATTATCATTAAATTTATGATAGAAG
Organism: Liriodendron chinense; assembly: GCA_003013855.2. NCBI lineage: Eukaryota > Viridiplantae > Streptophyta > Magnoliopsida > Magnoliales > Magnoliaceae > Liriodendron > Liriodendron chinense. Next base: position 1,043,308 of record ML058504.1, read on the forward strand.
TTATCTCATGAGTTCAACACTCCTTATGCAAACCCTCTTCCTTTATCCAAGCTTAAAACCAGCAATGAGAGCACAAAACTCTCATGGGCATGTCGTAATAGTTTGATTACAATCAAGTACCATCTATTAGTCTATTACATATGCTAGACACAATAAGGGCCCGTTTGGATACCACCAAATAAATTGCTTTTTCTTGATGATGGTAGCAGTTAAGTAACTTATTTGAGAAAGTATGGTTAATAAATAATTATCATTATTTGTTTGCTGAAAATCAGTTAAGCATTTCAGCTTCTTTTTTTTTTTAACTTTTTCTCCACCAACTAAAAAGAGAGGTGGTCGTCTATAACCGTAAACAGTGCCGACTTTCGTGGCAATCGCCTAGCCTAGCATGCAATGACACATGTAGACCTAAATTAAAATCATCCAAATGGTGGGACCCACTTTACATGGGGAGTATAATCAAAACTAAATTTAGAGGATAGCCCTAATCTCCAATTAATGGATATCTACTTGTTGAATTTAGACCATTGGATAAGCATCATCTTGACCATATCCCTTTGATGACCTCAGTTAGGCAGACATAATAACTTGCTTACTGTGATAGTTGAATACCCCATCAAAAAAGGGGCCCACAATTTGGATGCTCTAGATTGAGGTACGCGCATGCTACTTGTTCTGTCCTTGTGTGCATGTGTGCCTTCAAAATAATAAGAGGGCCAAATCTTTGTGCAGTCGTCCATTCAATGGTCACCGACCTTTCTTTTGTAAGAGAGTGATTTGATACTTCAGCTACGTACGATGATTGATAAGCAGACATTTGAAGATTGTATTAGTTGCATACCGCAGCTCAGCTCCAACCAACTAAAAGTTGAAACTCATTGTCACCGAGTTACAATTCCAATATCAAATAGATGATGCACACTGGTTATTCGAAGAAATGCCGAGAAGAGAGCTCATCTATAGCTGTAAATTGTGGTACAAGACTGCGATAAGTATGTTGTTTACTAAACATACTTATTTGCTTAATAAGTAGAAATTAAGATAAGTTATTGGGAGGTATAAGTAGCTTATCTAAATAACTTACAATCCAAATGGGCACTTAATGAGTTGAGTAAAATCATAGACTGCATTTATGCTTTTAAATATTACTAAAAAAAAAAAAAAAAAAAAGACTCAAACCAGTTTGTCTGAGTTTTTCATTCAATTTGTTGGGTTTCCAGCCGAGTTTTCACATATGCTTCTAAACTATGGTCGTTTGTATTCTTTTGATGCATCATTTGGAGGTCATTAGTAGAAATCTCAGCAGATACCCCACCTAATGAGTGGTTTGGATCACGTTGTATCCGTAACATGTCCAGCTTTGATGCATTGTGTTGCACTAATTGCATGCTCCGCATGAGTATTGAACACGTTCCCCATGGATCTGCTCATTCATCTTATTGGCACCACCTTGATTGGGTTTAATATTAGTGACCGGATGGTTTAGATCATTCAACCATGCGCCTTCTTATCCACTTATTGGATCCATTTACTTTTTTTTTTTCCCTTGTGCAAGTGCATCTATGATAGCAGAATATCATCAATTCAGACATGCAGGTAGGGGTGTCAATGGGCCGGGCCTGGGCCTGAAAAATCAGAATTTTGAATAGGGCGGGTCATAGATGGCCCGGCCTGAATAGTGTAAAATCAGGGCTGAGAGCTATCCCAGGCCCGGCCCATTGACACCCCTATCTGCAGGCATCCTTGCCACATGGTCCATATGATGCAGTGATTGGTGTGGGATTCCCACATAGACCACCGCATACAGTGTTTCCAATAATGCATTGCATGTGAACATCACATTAACCATAAACAAAAACATTGTAGTGATTTGATTGCCTAAATAGCTGATTGATAGAAATTTAATCTACGGTTCGGTGAAAAACATATCGAAATGTCTGAATTTAACAAACATTAGTCCAGTAATTGAAATGTCTGAATTTAACAAACATTAGTCCAGTAATTGGAGGTTAGGAGTGCTCAAAGCAATGTGATTTCTAGATGATTACCCATTCATTAGCCGATTTTCCATTTTGGACATTTAAGACATTATATTCCATGTGTTCAAGTCCTAAAGGCATGCATATTATGCGCCATACTTGCTTAAGTATCATACCTCTCCATTTACAATCAGTTCTCCATTCCTCTTCTGTTTCTTTGAATCCTACTTCTTTCAACTTGTGTTGCATGTAGGGCAGTCAATGGGTGCTCGGATTTGCAGTTGATGAACCTGCCTTGATTTTAATGAGTCCAAGTCCCATCTTTTGGACTCACTGAAAGATCAGATTCAGTTTGGGTCTCACCTTTTGGACTGGTTAAAAATCAAGTCTAGTTGAATACAAGTTAGCATTTTTGATGACACAATTATATATATATATATATATATATATATATATATATATATATATATATATATATATATATATATATATATATATATAATAGCTATATTGATGATTTTAGCAACAAAATGAGGTTTTCTAAGCCACCCACATGTAAGAAAACCCATTTAGACCCCCATACACATGTCAAAGTGGTATGCCTGTGTATGATCTAATTCATCTGTAGGTTGGGCCCAACTCTTATTTCTCATGAACACAACTCAAAACTTAGATACAAAGATCTCATCGGTACATGACATGAATTACCTAATAAGATCCAGTTCCAGTTATTCAAGGACTAGAATCAGACCCGATGCGACCTGGACCTGGTAGGACACAACCCTAGTTGACCTATGTCCAGGTAACATAGATGTGCCATATCTACTAGTAATCATAATAGAGTGGAGCCCATTACTAGCAGTGCAGTTACCATTGATATTTTGGTAAATTTTAAAAGTACCTCTGAAGTATGTATTAGGAATTAGGAGGTGAGAAATAGGTAATTAATGTAGTGGCTGTTATGATTGTTATCAATCACTATGAAGTTGACCTCATGGGAGGTTTCCCAAGAGAGCTCTGTGGGCATGAGTTAGGTGGGCGACAACACCACAGATAACAATTGAGAGTGGATGCCTGCCCATTGAAACCTTCCTGATTGTATATAGAGCCCAAGGAGATGTGGTTTAAACATCTAGCTCATCCATTGTGTGTGTCCCACTTAGATGAGGGGTCACATCAAATTTTGTACCATTCCAAAAGTCAAGTGGGCCTCACCCATTGATTTTAGATATTTAGGTGTGGTTTAAGTAGGCCACACCATCTGATTTTAGATATTTGATGTGGTTTAAACATCTAGCTCATCCATTGTGTGTGTCCCACTTAGATGAGGGGTCACATCAAATTTTGTACCATTCCAAAAGTCAAGTGGGCCTCACCCATTGATTTTAGATATTTAGGTATGATTTCCCATGATTTCAGATGGTGTGGCCTACTTAAGTTCCGAATACGGTTGATTTTTAGTACATCCCATAACCTAGAGGAGACCTACCAAATGCATGACATGGATGTCCATCACACATCATGGTGAGGCCCACAGAGCTCGACCATGGGAAGCTCCCATCATGCCATGATCAGGTCGACCTCATGGTACCATTCCCTACACACACGAGGTTTGGTTGGTTCAGTGGGCCCTACTATGATGTGTACATGAATTCCACTTCGTACATCAGAAGCATTAACCCGCTTTAGGCGTAAGGCCCAAAAATCAGGTCCATTCGTGATTCAGGTGGGCCATACCAAGGGAAACAATTCGGAGGGTGCATGTTGCCCTTCATTGTTTCCAATAGTGAGTTCCACTTGAATCACATGCTGATGATTTTTCTACCCTAGGCCTAAATTTAGGTAACTATAGTTGGAGTGGATTTTAAAAATTCATGACAGTGGGTCCACTCCAACTGGAGGACCCCTTGAATTTATGGGGATTCTGTACAGGTGCTAACCACCCTTGATTGTGGTGTGAAGAATCTGAGGGGCCCACCATGGTGTATGTATTTTACGTATGCCGTCCATCCATTTTTTCAGCTCATTTGAAGGCATGGGACCAAAATTTAAGTATATCCAAATCTCAAGCTGACCACCTCATAAGAAACAGTGGGAATTGATTGCCTATCATTGAAAACATACCAGGGGCGATGGAAGTTTTGAATCAAGCTAGTATTTGTGGTTTCCTTTCATCCAGGCTTGTGTGACCTTATGAACAGTTTGGACGACAAATAAACATTATTGTGGGCCCTATGATGGTTTCAACAGTGGACATCATTATTCCCATTTTTTTCCTGCGGTGTGGTCAATTTGTGCTTCGGATATGCTTCAACTTTGGTATCATGCCTTAAACTGAGCTGGAAAAATGGATGGATGGCATGGATAAAACACACACATCACTGTAAGCCCCACAGAGAATCCACACGACACTACCATTGTGAGCTCCTCACAACAGGAGACCGGCTCTGGCGTTCAAACCAAGACCGTGAGGGCCGGCTGGGGTGGGTCCCAACATGACGAGTATGTGAAATTCACTCCAACCATAAGTTGTGTGGTGACCATTTAGCCATAAGGCTTAAAAATCACCTCATCCAATGGGCTACATGAGATGAAATAGTGTTGGGACACCCATCATCCAAATTTTTTTCATTTGGTATGGCCCGCATAAATCGCATATGGGCCTAATCATTTGTACCCATGCATAACGTTTTACTGGTTGGAGTAGATTTCACATAAATATTATGGTGGGCCCTATAAAAATCAAGGATAGGTGTTTCCCTTCCCACTCTTTCTCTTTGTGTGGCCCACCTAAATCACGAGCCCGCTCGGTTTTTTAGCCTTATGGCTAAATTTCCATTATGCATTTAATGGTCGGAGATCACCCACCCACTTGTCTAGCACAAAGGTCTCTTGCAGTAAGGTTGGCAGGACCGTGTGTATTATATGAGCTTGGGTCCCTAAATTTGGCCGGAGGGTTGGGCACCCAGTGTCCAGGCTTGGTCCATTCATGAATGGCTTGGGCTGTCTAGCCACCCGTTCTAATAATCAAGTGGGACGCCATTATATAAAAAGAATGGGAATTTTAAAAGCACTTGCGAACAGTTCAGATGTAACATGCATGTATAGTTTAAAGGCAACCTTGGACATGAGTTCATTTTTCAATGATCAATTTCGTTTATATGACCGGACTTGTATGGATGAAGACCCTTGAAGTATTTCAACCTTTGATCATTTTACTTTACAGGGCTGGCTTTTAGGGCTAAGCCCAGACCTAGGCCTTTTTAGCTCCATTAAGCCCAAGGCTGAGTCATGTGGCTAGGGCAGTAACTTGGTCAATTTTTTTTGTTTGTCATGCAACGCACCCACCCTGTTAGCTGTGCAACGCACCCACACGGTTAGTCACATGATGCACCCACCCCACTGGTGGGGTTAGTGTGTCTCCTTAGCATCTTGTTGTTGAAACGCCTAGGCGTCTTCCAGCTGGGCTAGCAGGCGAGACACCTTTTATGCATACCTCTTTGGGTTGATTCACACCATACTCTATTTTCCTAAGATGATACACACTAGCTAACAATCCGGCCGGTGCTATATCATAGGTACACTAGGAACGTAGATAATTGTAACCATAGCTTGGTCCATTGCTACCCGTGGGGCTGTCATTGGGCTAGGCTGTCCTTTTGGGGCTTCTGGCCCTGGCCTGTTTTCTGATGGGATTGGGCTGGAATACTAGATCCAAGGGCTGGGTTTGTTTGATAAGTAGGCTAGGATTGGGCTTCATTTAAAAGCCCACTAGTGTGTCCTGAGTCTTGCCTGGCCCAACAATTTAGTATTCCAAGGGCCTTTGTTTTTTTTTTTTTGTTGATATATCATGCATATGGGGCACTAACGCCCATTTGGATACCACAAAATAAGTTTCTTTTTCTACTTACAGCAGTAGATAAGTAACTTATTTGAAATAAGTAAGTTTGATTTATGATCACTTATAAGTAACTTTTTTATTATTTAAAGTTACTAAATCACTTCAGTTTAATAAGTAGAAATCAAGATAAGCTACTTGAGACATAAGTAGCTTACCTTAATTAACTTATGACCCAAATGCCCCTTAAATGAATAGCCTAAGTCTTGCACAATTGGACTTGGGCTGTGCACGATCACCACGGGCCATGCTTCGACCCTTCGTTTGGTTGTATGAGCCTGGGCCGGGCTTGGGCCTAATGATTCAGTTTGCAGGCCATACTTGGATGGACCTTCGCCGTTTGCAGCCCCCGTCAATGCAGAACGTCCATATCATGTATCCAACAGGTTGGGCCACCATAAGATCGGCGGATCACTCATCAAGTGGACCATAAGTGTACTTTTGTATTACATCGACCATTGACAATTGTTTGCTATATGGTGTGGTCCATCATGGTTCAACCTCATTTCCGCATCAGTTGCTCTCCATGGTGGTCCAATCTTTTGAACTAGTAGGACCTTGATACATTCACACAGGTGCACTAGTTGGGCTGTGACTTATCATACAACCAGTTTCGAGTAAGACACTCCTAAAGTAAGAGATTCTCCTACAACTCATCACACAGCTGATTGCGAGAAATGCACCGTTGATCTTCGAGCACTGTAAGTGATAATATTTCTGGTTGCATTGGGACACTTAAAAGGCTTTAAATCAATTGAACTGGATCGTCCATTTGTTCCACCATGCAAAATTTTCATGATCTAACCAACACTGACAATCTTAACCATTTGATCAATGACCTCTAGCTAGGGTGTGATCCAATAAGTAAATGATTGAATAGGCCTATTTTGAGTTGTTGCCATCACAGACGTCATCATTCCATTGTTTGTATGAAGGGTTCTCAAAGACCTAAATCGTTGATCATGATGAGGACTATCCTAACCGTAGGATTAAAGGAATGATTAGATCACTTCAGCTCCCACAATGGTCCCACCATCCGGACGTGTTAAATGTACCAATTACAAGCACGTAATTGATTTAAAGCCTATTGGGGTCAACCCCTAGTGGGGCCCACCACTTGGAACGGCCTCACATGTGGGACCTATGTAACCTTTCCTCCCTCTGAAGCTAAGCTCTCTTCCTCTCTCTCAAAAAGTCATGCCTGCCCTATCTTAGAAAAAGCCATGCCATCCTGTTTTAGGAAAAGCCTCACCATCTTCTTTTGCGGCCATATTGAAATTGAGGTGAGAGAACAAGGGGATGAGGTAACACATGTATGTTATGTACGGCCTGTCCATTCACAAGTTGAATGTGCAGTGTTGTCGGCATACCACTTCTGTTGTCAGATTGGAGATGTGAATGGGCTTGTCTTGCTATGAATTGATAACGTAATTGTATCGCTAGATTTATAATAATAATAAAATTAAATAATAAATGCCTTGCAGTCCACTTGTGCGCAAAACAATGGTATTAGAGTGACATTTAATAATGATCCTACCATAAAACAACAAAATGGCTTACTGATGTACCTTTTATTATTTGCATTGTGGTGTATGCAATATTTCTAATAGTGTCTAATAGTGTGGCATAAGAATTTTTTTTTTTTTTTTTTTTTTTGTTAGTCATGCAATGCACTCACCCTGTTAGCTATGCAACGCACCCACAGTGTTAGTCATATGATACACCCACCCAACGGTGGGGTTAGTGTCTCCTTAGCATTTTGAACCTGAGACCTGTTGTTTAAATGCCTATGCGTCCTCCAATTGGGCTAGCCCGCATAAGAGTGTCATGGCTGTTTAAATTAGATGTGTGGCATGTTTATTGTGGGCATCACCTAACCATTACCATGGAGTAATTTTTTTATTGTCTTTTCGACTTTGATTGTTTCTACTACGCCCAATCGAATAAGTGAAACTTTTGGATTGGACTCATAATGATCGTACTTTCCTTGTGTTAATTGGTTTGCGTAATGCTAGCTTGGATCTTTTTTACCACTGATGATGATTGCACATGAATATTTAACTTTCAGTTTTGGAATATGTTTTTTGATTGAATTAAATAGAGTCATCTCCCACTTGATGTAATGACTAGAAATGGCGTTTAAATTTGTTGTGGCCAATTTCTTAAAATGAGAAGTTTAAAGGGAATAGTTTTGATGATTAGTGTAGATTGTTGGAGAGCCTTTAAACGTTTGTGCGAGAGTTTGGGTGCTCAGACTGGTCGGACGATTAGTCTGGTAGCGTTACCCAGATGCACAGAGGCTGGACAGAATTTTGCGTGCCCTAAACCAGTCGTCTGACCAGTCTACAGGGGGCTTCGACCGGTCGGCGGCTATGAGGTAACGTGTTGAAGATTTATTCCTGGACAAATTTTTGTGTTGGGCAACCGGTCGGCTAACCAGTCGAGAGCCCACTCGGTTTCTTGCACAACACGCGGGATTGCCTAAGAGGCTTCTATTTTCGGGTTTCCTACTATATATATGAAATGTATCTGGACTTAGAAGTAATCCTAAGGTGTCCAAGGATTCCTATTTGCGTTAGGAAGAGGGGAGATGTGTGTGTGAGAGAGAACTTGGGGTTTTCTCTGTTTTTCTTTGTTGTGGGCTGTTAATCTCTGTAATCTTCTGATATTCATAGTGGATCGCTTTGTGCCATTGTTTTTTACCCGTTGAGGGGTTTTTTCCACGTAAATTCGGATTCTCTTGTGGTGAATGCTTGTGTGTAATTGATTACATCTTGTTTACCTGTTTGTTTTCGCATTGCTTCACGCATTTCGGCGTCCCACTTTCAGTGCCGGTTTTTCCAACAAGTGGTATCAGAGCTATCGTTGGGGTGAAGTAGAATTCGAATCTAAGACGAAAAGATGGGATCAAGCGTAATGTTCAAGTTAGAAAAGTTCTTCAGGAAAAATAACTTTGAGCTACAGAAGGTGAATGTTGAATCCTTCCTGGTTCATCAAGGGCTTGATGAAGCTCTTGGAAAGCGACCCGAGACTATGAAAGATGATGAGTGGACGGGGCTCGATAAGAAGGCTAGAACCTCAATCCTGTTAAATCTTACAGATGATGTTCTCTATCATGTCATGAAGGAGAAGACTGTGGCTGAAACGATGGTGAAGCTAGAGAATGTTTATGCCAAGAAATCTCTAGAGAATCACATGTATGTGTTGATGCAGTTGTTCACCTTGAGGATCGCTGAGGGAACTGAGGTGGAGGACCACCTGAGCACGTTTAATAGGCTGGTTTGCAAGTCGGTGGAGATCGATGAACCGATAAAGGATGGGTATCAATCATGCATCTTGTTGAATTCTCTTCTAGATTCATATGAGTCGTTCAGGGACTTTGTGTGTGCAGAGAGGGAAACCATAAACGTCGAGATCGTTATCTCAGCCTTTCAGTCAAAGGCGATGAGAAAGAAAAGCGTTGACGTGACTTCCCGTTATTCTTCAAAGGCGCTGGTTATGAGGGAAAGAAGTTCTAAGCATGAATGATACTTGAAATCGGGATCTAAGGCTAAGGGCAAAGGTAAGGCTAAGGTGAAGTGTTAAAATTGTGGCCTGGAGGGGCACATGAGAGGGGATTGTCAGAATTCCAGGTTGAAGCAAGAGAGGTATGAAATTCTTCTGGAGAGGGAGCCAATACCGTAGAGGACAGTGGCAATCTGTGTGAAGTTCTGACTGTATCTGGCAAGGGATCTCATGGTAGTGAGTGAATCCTAGATTCAGGGGCTTTATGTCACGTATGTTCTGACCGGAGTTCTTTCACGACATACAGGAAGTATGGTGGAGAATCAGTGTTTGTGGGCGATGGATTCACTCATAAGATTGTGGGTATTGGTACTATGCACATCAGAATGTTCAATGTGGTCGAACGAGTCCTGGAAGATATAAAGCACGTTCCCAAGATGAAGATAAATGTGATTTCTCTTGGAGCACTCGAGGCAAAAGGGTGCGTGTTTATCGGTCGCGATCGTTATTGTGAAGTGATGAAAGGGGCACTCGTTTACTCGTTTATAGGCGAAAGGTGAATGCTTTTGTGTGATTGATTGCATCTTGTTTACTCGTTTGATTTTGCATTACTTCACGTATTTTGGCGTTTCGCTTCTGCTGTCGATTTTCCCAACAAAGATCTGTCGAAATATTGTTAGATGAAGAAAATATATTATATACATTGAAAACTGTTAAAAAAAAGTCCGAGATAGAGGATGAGGATGTTCCTGTAAGAAACTTGAAACTTGCTTAACAGAAATACAAAAAGTGGAAAAAGAATAATAGAATTGTTAGAAATATCTCGCTTAGTTTTATGCATAAGGATTTGATGCAAATAACAGATTCTAAGATTAAGACAATACAAATGAAATTTGATGCTTATAAAATGCTAATTGGGTGCATCATTAGGGATCACATCAGAAAAATGAAACATATGATGATTGAATTGTGGAATGTACGCTGCACTCTAATTGAAAATCAGAAAAGTATGACAATGTTTTGATCTCTCTCAAACTTATGGTCTTACATTAAGGATATTTTGAGTCATAATAAGGTGATCAAAACTTTTAGGGACTTAGCTCATCATTTAAAATACGAGTTTAAGTCCAAGTTTGTCTAATCTAGTAGTAGTGCAGTGTATGTCGCAAAGAGTAGTAAGAAAGTTAGCCGGTATAAAGGAGTTAGGGGTTCAGGTAAGTAAAAAATGAAACATATGATGATTGAATTGCGGAATATTGTAAGCTGAACTTTGACTGAAAATAAAAAAATTATTGCAATGTTTTCGATATCTCTTAGACTTATGGTTCTATTTTAAGGATATTTTGAATCATAATAAGGCGATCAGAACTTTTAGAGATCATTTTGAATGAGGTTAAGTCCAAGGCTGTCAAATCTAGTAGCAGTGTAGTTTATGCCGCCAAAAGTAGTAAGAAAGTTAGCCGGTTGAAGAAAAGAGTAAGGACTTTACGCAAGAAAAAATGGCAGAAAACTCACACCAATCAACCTAATTTACCATATCGACCATTAGCTCTTCGTTTTCATACATATTCATCTCTTTACCAACATTAACTACCAATATTATTCATACCTATAACGCCTCGATTTTCGAAACTCGAGTTTATAACTTGTTTTCCGAAAACTTGAAAGTTAACCTTCAATGACAACTCGATTTTACACCAATTTTTTTCCGAAGGAGCATCACATCACAAGAATGACAAGTTAATTAGTAAGAACAAGTCCAAAATATACATCCAATTATCCAAGTGGTTGTCCATAAGGCTTATACAAATCAATGTCTCAAATTCTCACACAACTATAAAAATGAAACTAAAACAACTAGAGAAATAGTCTACGAGCTGTCAGATCATCTAGCTCCTTTACGTTCCATGTGAGGGACCACCTACAAATCATGTATCGCTTGCACCAATTGAATTTGTTTTGAGAATGTCGATCGCTATCGTAGTGAGGTAAAAACTCTAAAAAATTTACCGAACATCAAAATAGCTAAGCATAAGTTATCAATATCAAAATATAATGTAATGGACAAAGTTAGAGAATTCAAGAAACTGTAACATTCAATCTAAACATCACAAGTTGAATTTAAGGAGATATAATCCATATTTCACGAGCATACAACAATCTACATTATTCAAATTTTAATTTAATCTTGATTAATGCATGAATGTATGAATACATCTGTAACAAGAGACGCTATCGGCATTATTTAAAATCTCAGGTGATAACAATGAATCACAAAAGATGTCATCGACATTACCTAGAATCTTTAGTGACATAACAAAGAATCACAAGAGATATCATTGGCATTACATGAAATCTCAAGTGACACAACAAAGATGAAAAATCATAAGAGACATCATCGGCATTACCCGAAATTTCAATTGAAAAAACAAAAATGGAATCACAAGAGACGTCATCCGCATTACCCGAAATCTTAGGTAACCCGAAAAATACGAATGTCATGAATTCATGGTTAGTCTAATCTTTATTAGTTCAATTCACGATAATTGTATTAATCTCAATAGTACCATAGGGAGTCGCGCGTAACTCAGCATAGGCCGACAACTTGGGCATAATGGCATATACCACCATCCTCGGCTCATGAGGTTTGAACAAAACACTTTATATAGTTATACGTAGCATATGTGATATAATAAAAAAATAAAAAAATTATATTTCCTATGAACCTTTATAACTAGTAGCCATTCATTCCACAATTGCGCTTTACCATCTAAAGTTCGTACCAAATTTCCAACAAAAAAGATTTTTCAACAAAGCCATTTGGCATTAAGTCCTTTCAAGGACAAAATAAAAATGATTTCATTCAGAAAAGTCGCTTGGGCACCAAGTCCATTCAAGGACACCACAAGATGCTCAACCCCGCGCCTCCAAATGATAATCGAAGCCATGTATAAAATCTAATCCAAATATATCATTTCCATTGATGATATATCTCCATCCATAACAAAATATTTCAACCAAGTTCCAATTAAAGCAAACGCTTCCAAATGAAATATTTAAAGCATATGAGAGTTCATAACATGTATGGTTATTTTAATTTGCATCTAAATACCAAATATCTTAAATCATGTTCTAATATAAATCAACAAATATAATTCATTTCATCATAGATTCAACAAGTGATAGAAATTAAAAGAAAAACACAAATTATAAGAATGAAGGAAAGCTTGAAGGGTGAAACCTCACCTCTAACTTAAATTTTCTTTGCAAAAAGATAACAAGGAGGAGGAGGATTTGGAAAAAAAAAAAACTTTCAAATTCCTAAAACAAGAAGTTAATTTAATTAATAACTCTATCCTTTAGTTTACAATGCATTCTAATCTTTGAAAAATTTAGAGAATAAGAGTTATCTTACTTCGAATTCGAGTTAACTTAGACCTAAACTAATTTAACTCGGTCTAATTCAATCTTGAACACTAGGTCTATACCTATAAGATTTAGGTTTCATATCTAAGTGTGAATCCAAAGATAAACCAAACCGAGTTTAAATTTACATAATAAAATTTAGCTAACTCACCTAGCTCAGCCTAAAGCACTGAGTTGGATCGATAACCACAACACCATTGGATTTGACCTAAACTCAGTTGAAAATTGATCGAATCGGCTACGAGGTCAGATTTAGGAACATGCTGAGATCAAATTCTAATGTGTCCATTCCCATGGCCCATTTTCCATGTCTTAGATTCTCCTCAAATTATGACCCAGCACATCCTGATGTGATGAACCTCACTTATGTTGATTCTTTCGTGCATGTTCGTCGCGTCCGTGTGTCTCCCTATGCAAATATTTAGCTTCTCCAACAACGTTCTGGCTTCTAGCACTGTAACACCCCGTACTTTTCTATACTCGGGTGTTAACACGAGAATTTAAAGTATATGTGTATGCGTAAGACCCTTCTGGGACTCTTTCGTCAATGTGTGCGCGACCCCTGGTGCCCCGGATGACAGTGCATAGTTCGCACCCAAATGACCAAAGTCCTGACATCCCGAAACCTCTGTCATATTGACCGCGCCGCCCTCGTGATTGCAACGGCGAAAACAGTGCGTCAATCCGATACCCGAGCGCAAAGTTAAGGCCCTTTGATCGAAAACCTTGAAAAACATAGTTTCTACACACTTGTGTGGGGCCCACTACATGGTCTCCTTTGAAATTAATAATAATAATAATAATAATAATAATAATAATAATAAAATAATAAAATAAAAAAAAAATATATATATATATATATAATAAAAAATAATAATAAAAAGTACAAAAAAAAAGGGAGATGCCATGATGGCTAGAATCTCACAACCATGCCTCTCCACTCCTCCCCACTCCTCCCCATGTCACCCCATTCCCTCTCCATGCTTTTAGTAAATAAATAAATAAATAAATAAAAGAGAGGTTATAAAGATGGGTGGGATCGTGCATACCCTCACCCCCATCTTCCATCTCCTTTCATCCATATCAAGAGAGAGAGAGAGAGAGAGAGAGAGAGAGAGAGAGGCAATTTTGGGTGGGCCACCATCAACCTCCCATTCTATCTCAACCATCCATCCGCTTCAACCGTCAAGATCAACTTTTGATCAAGGAGATCAAGGTGAGTGCAGGGGACCTAAACTCCCAATTTTCTTAATCACTTTTCATTTTCTTGTTTTTTTTTTGGGGCCATTTGGTGATGGACGATCAGATGGATGGATTGGATCATCCATGAATGGACCCCACCTACTTGTAATAATAATAATAATAATAATAATAATATTAAAAAAAAAGAAGAAGAAAGAAAAGGAAAAGGAAAGCCCGGCCGCTGGACAGCCAGCGTCCAGAGGACGCTGCTGCCCAGCAGCGCCTAGCCAAAGGGGCGTTGACATTGGAGCCCACTCGTGGGACCCCCTTTGATGCATGTATTCAATCCACGCTGTCCATCTGTTTCTCCAGCCCATGTTAGGGCTGGACACCAAAAATGAAGTAATTCCAGATCTCAGGTGGACCACACCATAGAAAACAGTGGAGGCAAGGATGCCCACTGTCAAAACTTCTTGGGCCCACCGTGACATTTGTAGACCGTTCCACCTGCCCAATATTATGTTCATTAGGTCCCCAAGGAGCTGAATAATCTGATGAATGGGGTGGATTGTCCCTAAGTGGGCCCCACATGAAATAACCACAAGAATATATAAAAAAAAAGGGAAACAAAAAATAAAATAAGGCACTGGACGTCCAGCGTCTGGACGTTCTGACGCTGGAACGTCCAGCGTCACTTGACAGTGAATGGGGTCCCCACTCGTGGGACCCACCTTGATGTTTATGTTGTATCCACACCGTTCATCTGTTTTCCCAAGTCATTCTAGGGCCAGGGCCCAAATATGAAACCAAGTCAAATCTTAAGCGGACCGCACCACATGAAACAGTAGGAATAATGACGTCTACTGTCAGAATTTGTTTGGCCCACATTGATGTCTGTGGGCCATATCATACACCCAATATAGGGCTCATTGGGTCCCCCATGAGCTGTGGAACCTGATAGTAGGAGTGGATCACCCTTATGTGGGCCCCACTCGATCTAAACCATAGAAAAACAAAAAAAAAAAAAGAAGAAGAAAGAAAGGAGAATGCTCCCAGCGTCGGCAACCAGCGTACGCTGGATTTCACGTCAAGTAGCTATCTCCCTGCTGACGTGACGTCACCAACATCTATGGGCCCCACCGTGTTGGATGTGTGATATCCACACCGTTCATCCATTTGGGGAGATCATTTTAGGACATGATCTCAAGAATGAGACAGATCCAAATCTCAAGTGGACCCCACTTGTAAAGAAACAATGAAGACCGTTGAATTTTAGTGTTTTGGGCCATGTTTGGCTGTCCTTGGTGAGCCCCACGTGAGAGCAATGTAGAAACCACTATTTGGACCTTGAATACTGTATGTGTGACTACAACAATGACATTTTACCTGGGCCAAAGCGGACCCCACATGATCAGAAATTAAATTCCAAAATGGGGTCGGGCAAAGTTGTGCAGGAATTTCTGTGCAGAAATTCCAAGTGCTCATGTTTGGCCCCGTACCAAAAAATATTTATACATATCCAGCAAGCCCTACCTTATGGGTTTTAGAGACCATGCATGGGTCTACCAGGGGGACTTAACAACACGCCAAAAGGAGATCCCGTTTGATGGTGGGACGTGCCCAAAGTTGGGCCAAAATCATTTCTGCACTACCATTTCTGCACAACTCCAAGTACCCATGTTTGGGCCTTTGTTAAAAGTTGTACACACGCAAACAAAGGGATCCGTATTATGAGTTTTGAAGACCATACATTGGTCTGTGAAGTGGTCATTTTATTTCTCCATAAGATAGCCCATTGTGATCACAAATTGGACCCAAACTTAGCCAAAAACCATTTCTGCATGTAAAGTATGAAATCTTCATGGGGTCACATCTATGGAATCCACCACCTTCCTAAAGTATTAAATAGGTCATTTAAACCATAAAACTTGAATTTAGATTGTATAGGCCAACTCCTTAAAAAAATTTAGAGCCACCACCATAGGGTTGATCTTAACCGTGTAAATTATGGATATGACAATCTAACCGCATAAATGGTCTAAAACATGGTAGGGTCGAATTCTAGCGAGCGTGTACATGCTTCAAGCAACATTGAAAGACGCTTCGAATCTTAAGGTGATGATTCCTCCCCTTGAGCTTTCCGCCTACATGTTAATTAAGTAATAGATTTACTCATATATGACTGAAAACTTTACTCTTGTCTCATGATTACCTCTGTTGTTTGATTTTGTCATAAATCATATGTTTAATCTTGTTATACATGAATTTCTTTATAACTGTGAATTATTTACGAATTTTGGAATTGTCATTTTCATTCTTTATGTTTGGAATATGAAAGTGGAATATGAATTTGAATGGTTGCGATCACCTGTATTTGATGGGACCTTAAACTGGTGGCCTTTGGAAGCGATTTATTGGAAAGATTCCTGATGGTGTCCTTAGATGGAAGTGTTGGACTAAATGTTAAATGAGATGAGATCTTGATTATGCCCCTAACTGGACTAGTATGGAAATATTTTTGATGGCGTCCTTATATGGATTTGTTGGGCTGAATGTCCTATTGAGATGAGTGGTTGGGATTCCCGATGGACTTGATGGAATAATGGTCCTGTGAGATAAATTATTGATTATGTCCCTAGTTGGACTCATGTGGAAATATTTTGGAGAATTATTGTGATGAAAGGCCACTAGTTGTAAGGGAATGTCATAATTGGTTTGGTTGTAAATTGGAATAATAATGGTTGGTTTAATCATGCATATCATGGCACAGACGAGACGTGTGGTGACGAGCCATATTACCGTCGGGTGGTCTGGTTGCTGAGAGCACGTACCCTCGAGGTATTTTCGCTGGCTCTAGACCACCATAGAGTGTGTCATTCACTGAGAGCACGTACCTTTGGTATTTTCGCTGGTGATGACCACTCGTGATATTGTGGGGCCGATGTGTTCCTTAGTGACTTCCGGATCACCAATTGATGGATTTGCATTGTGGGGCTGATGTGTGTCCTCAGGGACTTCCAGACCACATTTTCCAGCTGGATGTACATCCCCAGGCTGAGGGACATGTGCATGCATTCATGCATTTAAGAAAGATTGCATCATAGATGTTTTGTACATTTTTTTTTATTCTTGATTAATGTGTTAGTGTGTAATCTTGAGGGGACCTCACACTGAGCTGGCCACTCATGCTGTTAAATTTCAACCGTACAGTTGGTGCAGGTGATTTGAATAATGTACAGGTTATTCTGAAATGGAGCAGGATGCTCAGGTTATGCTGGTGTCATGGATCAAAGAGCCGTGTTTAATGGTTGCTGCTTTAAATTTTGTATATAATTGTAATTGTTTATTAGTGTATTCTGAATTAAATTTGAGATATTCGGTTTGTATAAGCCGTATGGGCAACACTCTGCTATATTTGTTGTATCTTTCCTATATGCATGGTTTGTTTTCTTCCGCGGTGAATACCCTTCTTGGAATGACAGTTGAAAATGGACTGAAATGTGGGTTTCTTCATAGGCTAACGCCCGGGTTTTTGATACACGAGTCTAGAACTCAGGTCGCGAAAATTCGGGGCGTTACAAGCACATTAGGTCATTTTTTGGCCATCAACAGATGACCAATATTGAAAACTTCTTGGGGCCACAAAAGTCTCTGATCAAGCTGACATTTGTGTTTTCCCTTCATTCATGTCTATGTGACTTTATGAAGAGGTTAGATGGAAAATAAACCTCACAGTGGACCCTAGGAAGGTTTCAATGGTGGTTGTTCAATCCCTACGGCTTTCTGTGATGTGGTCCACTTGATCTTCGGATGCATAATTTTTGGGCTCATGCTCTAAGATGATCTATAAAAATGGATGGATGGTGTGGATCTAAAACATAAATTATTGTAGGGCCCAGAGAATTTTCACACGTTAAAAGGCATGTTGTGTGGTATGCAATCTATTTGCGAGAGAGACATCCTGTGTATCTTGTTAGCTAGAGTCATGAACAATGATGTGGACCAATGAGAAGCCACGACACTGAATTTTCCCATGCCTTCAACCAAAAAGATCCGTACTCTTTAGGAAAAGCTGCCCATGCTACTTTCAAAAAGGCCCCACTAACCTTGTTTCACAGCCATATTAATATTTGAGATGAGGGAACAATGGGACGAGGTAAGACATGTATGTTATGTGGGGCCGTCCACTCATAAGTTGAGCTGGATGTTCTCTGTCATTGGCTTACCACTTCTAATGTCAGATCAGAAATATGACTTAGCTTGTCTTCTCGCATGTGTTGATTTAAACGAGCTACAGCATATTGTATTTCCGCTCAATTTGGTTACACAATTGTATCGCTCGGTCATAATATTAGTGAAATTAAATAATAAATGTCATGTCGTATGTCTGATGAGAGGTGGGTGTCACAGAAATAGATAGTCCACCCCTTAATTGTCACGTTGCGTGTCAAACATCATGGCTATAGTTGCTGGGAAGAAAAACATAAATTTTTAAGTCAACAAGGGAGAAAAATGTAATCTCCAACAACCAAGTAAAGCGAGAAGAGAAATAGAAACTCTGCAACAAATGGGGGAGAAAGTCAGAACCTCCACCTACCAAATAAAATCAGCAGTCCATCATGTGTCCTCTTTCTCCCATCAAACTCTCTCGACCGTCCAGAATGGTTTCAAGAGTTCGCTTGGCCTCATCACGACTCAGGATCCAGCGTATGTTGCCAGCCACTGTGGCTACATGCTGTGTGGTCTGATGATCCGAACGTCCATGTTTTGGGACTCTATGCCATAAGGGTCACCATACTGAACGGTTGTAGCTGTTTCTATCTGTAGATGAATTTAGAATTATAAAAAGAAAATTTAAATGACTCTTATTCAACTCTAAAAATCGAAGATTGGAATCATTACTTAAGCTTGATAATAGGAGAATAGCTTATTTACAGTAGTCGTGATAATATGGACGATTCAGATTATTGGGCCATATCAAAGTGTGGGCCCCAGTGAATGACCGTTAAAAGCATTTTGCAGGCCACAAAATTTTTGGATCAAGCTAATCTTTGTATTTTCTCTTCATCCAGTTGTGGTTGACCTTATCAATGAGTTGGATGACAAATAAACATTACGGGTCTGCTTACAGTGGGCCTTGGGAAGTTTTTAATGGTGAGTGTTCAATCATCCATGTTTCTTATGGTGTGGTTCACCTGAGTTTTGGATGTGCTTAATGCTTAGGACAGTCCTAAAATGGGCTGAAAAAACAAACGGACGGAATAGATATATAGTATATCATCAAGGTGGGCCCTACGGTAAGGGTAACACCCATTACGCTGTTGTCGGGGTAATACCTAATCCGCGCCCGATAATATCCTCTAAAAATGTATCGCTTTTTAGAATTCCCACGGGCATTTTAGGTGGCAGATAACCATCTTGGTGGGCCCTACAAATAGGCCCGGCAACGGTCGTGTTAAACGTGTTCGTGTCGTGTAAAAAATGCTCTCACTTAAACCTAACTTATTAACTAAAATGTCAAAATATAGAAATCCAAACCCCTTTATTAATTTAATGGGTAACTCGAAACCTGACCTGTTAAATAAACGGCCGTGTTTTCGTGGGTAAAGATATGAGAAAGGGGCTTGATTCGACGAAGATTTTGGAGTGTAGACATATGAGGCTGTGGGCAGAAAGATGGAGAAAACTCGAGAGAGAGAGAGAGAGAGAGAGAGAGTGAGTCTTATTGACTGTTTTAGCTTCTTAGGGATTTTTCATCAACCCTCACTAATACGTTAAGCAGGTTTTGCAGGTGAAATACTGACCCGACCCGTTATCTTAACGGGTCTTGATGGGCCAACCCGTTATTGATCTGACACAGTAAGGCCGGACCTGAACATTGATTTATTTCATGTGGGTTGGCAGGTCGTATGAAATTTTGTCAGGCCAACCTACACAGGTCAACTTGTGAGAATTCACACGGGTTTGAAATTTTGTGACGAATGATCATTTCTCCATTAAACTAGAACTAGTAATCCGTACGATTTGTTTTTTTTTTATTTTAAAAAAACTTATAATTAATAATATCAGGGAATGGTGACTGTTCTCTTTAGTTGGGTTGGGTGGATGTCACTGGGTTGACCCTAGTTGGTCCAGTAGGCCCCACCGTTAAATAGCCATTTCTTAAAAAGTACACCCAATATTAAAGTCTAATCAATAGTTGGTCATACTTGAATTCTATAAATAAACCACGTTTTAGCGTGTAGAGATTGATAAGTCATGATTACTAGTGTGCACCTGTTGGTCATTGATCCACGCCGTATTTTGTGACCCATTATTTACTGACCATATGCCAAAAATATCCCAGGTTGAAAAATTCCCAAGCTTCCAAAAAAGTGGACAACAAAGAAACGGTTGAGATATAGGCCAGCCAGATATCATATAGCTAGATCTCCTAATGCACAGAATAATATTTATCTGTATGGCCAGCGATGACGATCTTTCTCCATTTCAACGGTTTGGATCAATGAACCATGGGCCCCGCTTATGTGAACTTAAAATACTGGACACAAGATCTAATCTCGCAACCCAAGCATGATAAGTTATGGAAGCATATATCTAAACCAACCAAAATGTGGGTCCGATTGTGGATGAAGCATATATATAAAATCACCACGATCAAAATCAATGGTAACCATCCATTCATGGCTACCAGATGGACGGTTAGAACTAAAATAGTGATTGATCAAAAAAATTAAAGAGCAAATCAATGGTCAATATTGTCTTCTCAGTGTAAGTTGTTGGCTATAGTACTCTATTCCCAGATGGTCAGAGATGTCCATACAACTATTCCATGTATATGTTTGACCAGTCAAAGTCGGCACCGACACGGATTGTCACTTATGGTCAGATTGCTGATAACCCAACTGGGGGAGAACACTAAGGAGTAAACTCTGTTGGGCCCACCTTGGATGCATGTGGTTTATCCACGGCCGTACATCCATTTCCCCAGCTCCTTTTTAGGGGTTGAGCCTAAAATTTAAGCATATCCAAAGCTCAAGTGGACCATGCCATAGGAAACAGTGGGAATAAGCTCTAGGCTCTCATAAGATCACATAGGCATAGATGAAGGGAGAAAAACAAATATCAGCTTGATCCAAAACTTATGTGGCTCTCCAGAGATTTTCAACGGTAAACATTCATTTCAAACTTCCGTGGCTCCCACCCGAGCTTTCGATATGCTTTTTTTTTTAATTTTTTTTTTATCCATACTTAAAATTATCTGTTAAGATAGATGGACGGAATAGATGAAATACTTAAATCACAATGGGCCCTACATAGTTATGCTCCGCTTCCAGTTTTGCAGCTCATTTTAGGGCAAGAGCCCAAAAATGAGGAAGATCCAAAGCCCAAGTGGACCACAATATAGGAAATAGGGGGACAGTGAAACTCACCATTAAAAACTTCCTAAGGCCTACTATGATGTTTATTTGCCATCCAACTTCCTCCTAAGGTCACACAGATCTGGGTGAAGGAAAGACATACTTCAGCTTGATATGAAGTTTCCAATACACTCTTAAGAAGTTTCTAATACACCCATACCCTATTTCCTGCTGTGTGGTCTACTTAAGAGTGTTGGATTGCTTCATTTTTAAGCTCATGTCCTAAACTGAGCTAGTAAAATGGACGATGGCATACACAAAACACGTCTATCACAGTAGGCCCCACATGATGTACTCTGTGATTTGTCCCCGCAGTCCAACCATTTTGCTAGCTCATTCTCCCTAAACCCCAAGATAAGACAGATGCAAAGCTCAAGTGGACCACACCACAAGAAATAGCAAAGATAAATGACACCCATTGTTGAAACATTCGTAGGACCCAGTCTAATGTTTTATTTGTCATCCAACATTTTCATAAGGTCTCACAGACCTGGATGAAGGGAAATCACAAATATCAACTTGATCCAAAACTTTTGCAGCTCCAAGAAGCAGTGTCCTGGCCTTTGTTAAGCAATTTGAGCTAGTGTTTGGGGAGCACATTGGGCCGCATTTGACATGGAACAGGCTAGGCCTGGACCAACCCAACACTTAAGGTCCAAGGTCCAAGCTCAAGCCCAGAAACTGTTGGCTGGGGGCAAGCCTGACCCGACCTGAACTGGACTCTCGCCCAAAAATTGATAATTCCTATTTTTCACTTCAATTTTCCTGATCTATTTGTGGATCATGTGGCTACATATGCATATAGAAATAGAAAACAGAGGAATAAAGCCAATGGTCAGAGTTCAAAATGCATGAGTTGTCCAATCAAGAATTAAAATTACAAATTCTTAAGATATAAGACATGTTCACATAAAGACAAGTCGAGCCAAGTATGGGTACAATGACTTGGGACCAACCCAGCCTGAAAATTGATCAACCCATGCATGCCATGCCCAAGAACAGACCACGGGCCAAGCTTACAGGTCAAAGCACTGTCCAAAGCCAGATCTGGCTCGTTACGTCAGGAAGCCATATATCACTTTTGCGTGTTTTTTAAAGCGCGTTTCAATGACTTAAGAGCCGTCAATTGGACAAAAGAAAGTTGGCGTGGCAGTTTTTTGGTCAGACTCACCAACTTTCTATTACCGAACACATGATTTTGGAATGTTTTAATTGCGTGTGAGATTCTCTGTACGTGGAAAGTTCATTCAATTAGAATTTCCAATGCTTTTTTTTTTTTTTGTGTGTGTGTGTGTGTGGTTCTTTTCTCTATATAAACTCCACTTCATCCATCTTTCATTACTTCATCCCAACCATAAGAATAATAGAAAAGTTCTTAAGGATATTATGGTAATAGAACTATCCAAGCAGAGGATGGGCTTTGCATTTGTAGCAGTGTTTCTTCATCTCTTTCCATTGATCAGCTGCCTCCTTCATCGTAGCCAGTTTCCTCAAGATTTCCTCTTTGGAACTTCAACTTCATCTTATCAGGTAAACAGCATGTAATCCCTGCTTTTAACTTTTACATTGCAATGCCAACATTTCGTGAATGGTTCGGATGGTGGGATGACTGTCCATGTCAGTTTTGGGAATTGGGTGCAGAAAGTGGGCCTCATTAATCTTGAAATTACTGAAGGGTCTCAAAGTTTTTAATCCAACCTCTTGGGAAATGAGCAATAGGTGATCCTATGGAATCCTGGCCCTCCATTGACTTGTCACTCACCATTCATCAAGATACCCGTGGAAAGTTCAGGAATTTAGGTGTATGCACGTGTGCACCATGAGGTGTGCACGTGTCACTTTCATTTTCTGAAAATGATGGATTGAACCAGCCCATGAGCTAAATATATGTGCCTAGGTTTAGCCCAATATGGTTAAATAAGTGGGACCAGGTTGCCATCATGTCAGGCCTGCCCAATTAACTACTGGCCCTCCAAATCATGCTGAGGCTCAGCCAATGGCACTTAGACTGCACAAGTCCAACCCAAAGTGGACCTCATCAGGTCCGGACCCAACCGAGCCTGAACCACTTTCACCCCCCAACAACCACATGGTAGTACTGATTTATATTGTTTATATTTTGTTTGGTAGATTGAAGGGGCCTACTTAGAAGGCAACAAAAGTCTAAGCAATTGGGATGTTTTCTCTCGCCTACCAGGTTGGTTTATTATTATTTATTTATTTATCCTCTTTTTACTATCTTAATTGGGTTATTTTAGTATAGTAAAATATAAATTTCAAATTAAAATTTCATTGAATTTTCGTGTTCTTTAATCAGGAAAAATCGAGGATGGAAGCAATGGAAGTGTTGCTGATGACCATTACCATCGTTACATGGTATATATATTTTATTATCTTTTTTTCTTTTTTTAATAAAAAATCTAACGGGCTTGATCGGTAGAGGCAAGCTCATTCTAGCCCGTATAGCTATCAGCCAACAAGATTAAAAATAAAAAAAAGAAAAGAAAAGAGAGAGAAAGAAAAAAGGCTAACACTTTGAAAACTGGTTGAACATGAACAGGAAGACATTGAATTGATGCATTCCCTTGGCGTGAATTCCTACAGATTTTCCATATCCTGGTCTAGAATCCTCCCAGGTGAGTTTTACTTACATCTCTCGAATTTTACTGCTAGGACATCCAACCCCTCCAGCAGGTTGACCCCACCATGAAGATCACATGGTGCTAGCTAAAATCAGGTGAATCCACTAATCAGGAGCACCACACTGTAGTTTGGACCAAATGAGCGGTTATCCATTCCATTCTTTGGTGTGGCCCATCTAATGAGTGGATTGGCCTATTTTTGAGCTAAGTGTTGTTCATGGTGGGGCCAATCTTTGGGACGGGTTGGATGTTCTACCCCACTTGGCATGTTGACGTTCAGGTGTGTGTTTGACCTCATGTTTTAGTTGAGACTTAATCTTCATTTGAATATATGTTAATTAATGAACAACAGAAGGAAGATTTGGTGAGATTAATAGGGCTGGAATTGAATTTTACAACAACCTCATTGATGCTCTCTTGCTCAAAGGTAACACTTCCCGTTTCTATCTTATATCCAAACACACATCCATGCACAAACACACATGCATCTAATGATTTTAATTCATTATTTTCATGTTTGATATGTTAACAGGGATCCAACCATTCGTTACACTAAGCCATTTCGATATTCCTCAAGAACTCGAGGACCAATATGGTGCATGGTTAAGTTCTCAAATACAGTAAGTTTTCTTCCTTCTATTGCCCCATACCATGCTGTTACCCTTGAACGGTTATGGGACAGGTTCAGGTTTGGTTTGGGTTGAGTTGGGTCCGGTCAGTGTCAGCGCATGCCTAACCCATTTGCTAAACGGGCCAAGGACAGACCCATGCCTCATTACCATGTAGTCCAACCTGGCCTATTAAAAATTCATCAGGCCTGACCCTTCCCATTTAATAGTAATGGATTTGGCATGACCGACCTGACCCCCAATCTAGCACGACTCAACTCATCGCCAAGAAGGGAATAGCCCAACCCAAACAGTGGATACATACATTCAATAGAAACATCATGTGTAGATTCCCGGTTTTGGGCCACTGTCCAAGCCTACTGAAAACGTATATGGGCCAAGTTGGATCGGTCATCCATCCCATAGATTTTAAGCTTCAGACGAGTCTGTTGACTCAGACTCGATTAGACTTGATGTGGTTCAATACCATGAATTCACCCCCACTTGGGCTAGTCAAGCTGATGCAACCCAACTGTGTGTATCGTGACTCGATTCAGGACAAAATGAGTGGGTCCAAGTCACCGAGCCTTTTAGCTAAGACATTTACCTAATTGGTCCACAATTGTCTAGCCCACGGCTGATCAACTGCCCATTTTTCTTCACCTGAACTCACTTCCAAACTGGATCAAACTAGTTAACCCACGGGTTGAACTGACCTATGATGTCATAGTGTTAAGGCACACCACGTCTGCAGGATTGGCGTGGTCTGGCTGCACACAGTGGTTTACTATTACATGGTGTGGTCTCTTGATTTGGTTTTCAATAAATATTTTTGCAGAGAAGATTTCGGATATTTTGCGGAAGTATGTTTTAAGTATTTTGGGGATAGAGTAAAATACTGGACCACCTTCAATGAGCCAAACCTCATGGTGAAACTCAGTTACCTCAGTGGCATATACCCTCCGGCCCGTTGTTCCAGACCATATGGCAATTGCACGGCAGGCAACTCCACAACAGAGCCATACATTGCAGCTCATAATATCATATTGTCCCATGCCACCGCGACTGATATTTACAGGAGAAAATATCAGGTAATGGATACTTTTTTTTTTTTTTTTCCGGGTAATTCAGGTGAACTTCAATTTTCTTATATGAAATTGTTACCACCTGATCTTTCTTCATTTCTAGGGTTTTCATGTGCATTAAAGAGAAGCAAGAAATCAATGTTCGAAAACTCTTAAAAAAGAAAAGAACAACGTTTGGCTCGGAAAAAAATTGCTTTTGTCATGACTCAGTCAACACTTGAATTCATTAACCATTTACAGTGCACCCATACGACTGAGTTTTGGACAGGTGGTATTCATACACGGATCCAAACCATCAATTCATTGCAACCCACCTTTCTCGGGCCAGAGCTAAAGAAGGAGGCCCATCCGATGATTCTAGCCATTCGTGTGTCAAGCTTTTCACACAACCATAAATTTTCTAGGTCATGGATTGGATGGTTAGTACTTATCCTCGTCTGACCAAAGTGGTGCTTTGGAAGAACAAGTAATCCAAGGTGGGATCCATTGAATTGGACATCTTACTTTAGTATACGAATGATCACGGCCATCCTTTTCCACATGCTATTGATTGTATGGTTTGGATATTCGATTGGTGTGACTTTTGCAAGGTGCCTATTAAGAGTTGGTAAGATCCAATAGACATTTTCCATCAATGACATAGCTACATAGAAAAAAGAAAAAGAAAAAGAAAAGTATCCCATCGGTCTAAAATCCGAATGGGTGCACGGGAAGGTTTCCACGCACTGGGTGCATTGGAGCATTTTCCACTGGTTACTGACATAACAAGGAGAGAGTTGTAGTTTTTGGTCTAAAAATACTTAAGCATTCATGTAAAAAAAAGCAATTATATATAATGATTTAAAAAGTAATTTCACCTTACATTGTTTAATAATTATCACTCATTTTTTTGGATTTTAGGCTAAACAAGGAGGTTCTATCGGGATCGTGGTGAGCGCTATCTGGTATGAACCGCTTAGAGATACTCCAGCAGATCGTTCAGCAGCTCAGCGGGCCCTCGCTTTCCACATTGCCTGGTAAACAAAATCCACAACTTCAGAGAAAAAATTGTGAATTTTGAAGTCTTGATATTTTTATTTTTTACTCTTAGGAAACTATTAACATTTTTAACACACACACACACACACACACACACACACATATTGTAGACCCACTTGAACTAGTCATTCATTCATACAGCTAAGAGCTAAGAGCAAGAAATGGCACAAAAAATCATACCAATCAGGTGATCCTAAACTTTTGATCAATGGCATGAAAAGGGAGTAAAGATTGACCCGAAAAATAAAATATGTAAAATAATCATCTTTGAAACAGCTAGTTAGATCTCACTTTGTATTTCTTATATTTCTTAAGTAATATTTTGATTTGATGATTCTAGCCTTGCAATTCATAACTTACTGCAGTAACAAATTGGTCTCATTTAAAGGATTAGGATCATCTAATCACCCAGTTTTTCTGTGCACCGAGTATACTAAGAGTTGGTGGTCTCCAATCTCCCACGCGCATTTCAAAATTGGGATTGCTGACCACTGGCAGCGGATGATCCGGCATTGTTGCTTTCGTGTATTGTTGATAATTCTCATTTTGGGTGTGTTTTGTTGCAATAAATGTCATTGTCACTTGTGTGAATTGCTGATAATTCTTATTTTGGGTGTGTTTGGTTGCAGTAAATCTCATGAAATATTGGGAAAATTTACACCAAGTTAGACTGATTAATTATGAAATATTGTGATATTTGGTGCAACCAACACACCCTCTAATATTCATCAACTTTGTAATATTATCTTTTTGTGCTTGCAATTTGTTGTGATATTATGACAAATTTATTAGAAGTTATACTCCTGCGAACATTTTGATCTATTCATTGGAAAATCATTAATGTGCCCAAATTGCAGGTTTTTGGATCCTATAATTTATGGGGATTATCCAACTGAAATGCGCCAGATATTGGGGTCAAGATTGCCAAAATTTTCATCTAGCGACCGAAGAAAACTACAAAATAAATTGGATTTTATTGGAATTAATCATTATTCAACTCTCTATGCGCAAGATTGCATGTTTTTTCCATGCAATTCGGGTGCATCTGAAGGAGATGCATATGCATTTCTCACCGGAGAAAAAGATGGTCAACCGATTGGAAAGCTGGTGAGAAAAAAATACAATATTATATTAGTGAGAGAGAGAGAGTATTCACTTCAATAAGGTGACAATTTTGCCCATTTAATAATAAAGACAAGCGTAAGTCATAAGGGCAAAAAGTAGTCATTTTGGTGAAGGTGAACCTTAGAGTTCTATATCACCGTTGATTTGAGTATCTAAATCTCTTAATTATTTGATGTAGACTGGGATGCCAACTTTATACGTTGTGCCGTGGGGCATGGAAAAGATTGTAATGTACTTCAAGGAAAGATACAACAATATGCCCATGTACATCACAGAAAATGGTAAGCATTCTTTCTTTCTTTCGTTCTTCTTTACTTTTTATTTTTATTTTTTTAGTGTCGCTTGTTCTTATATGTGGCACAGAGTTCTGCAAGCCAGACAACCCAAATTGTGGGGTAGATTTGGATGGAGGACAGAAACACACACACACACACACACACACACACTCACTGAGTGAGCAATCCTAGCCATTCAATTGGTGGCTATCAAATGGATGGTTAGAGAATAACGGTTAGTGAACCAAAATTTGGCAACAAAAATCAGATAGTTCTTATCATCTACTCGGTGTTATTTTTGATTTATAGTACTCCATCCAAGATCTGCTCAGTGGCTTGGCTGTTCTAATTTTCATACAAATGTCTTATGTGGGTGGTGAAAGAGACACCACCGTTTTTCAAATGGTGGTGAATTAGGGGTGGCAATGGGCTAGGCTGCCCAGCCAGCCTTGGAGACCTGGCCTCGAAGAACTTGCATACTTTAGTAGAGTGTGATAGATGATATAAATTAACTGTCCAACTTGTGAACCCACTTTAGATGATGGACAATATATTGATGCACCTTTTTAGGTCCATGTATGTTGATCTTATTTGACAGACGTGCCAGAAAAAAACTTTGGTTCTTTGAAAAAGTATGATGATGCATTAACACCCACTCACCAATTGCATACAAATTGCTTACATAACTTATAAGGCTGGCCTTGAACTGGCCTAGCCAGTCCTATCTTGGCCAGGCCCTCTAAGGAAATGGGTAGGGTGAGGGCTAAGGTAGGGCCGGAGTGGAGGCCTCTTTAGCTCATTAGGGTTTGGGCCAGGCCAGGGCCACCTTAGCCCATTAAGGCTTGGGCTGGACTAGGGCTTAGAGCTCTAAGGCTGGGCCAGGGCCAACCTTGGACTGACCCTACCTAGCCTACTGCCACCCCAAAGTGACATGTCCAATGAGCCTAGCCATTTTTCCCTGTAACAAAAATGTTAAATCATCACATCCTTCTGACTTCTACAAACATGGCTATAAGGAACTTTAGCTATTTTTAGTTATGCTATTATGCCCCTTCTCTATGCTTAAATCTATTAGGAGGAACTCCTTGTTTTTATCATAGAAAATGACTGGTACAGAAGAGTTTTATAAATTGCTTCATGATTTGTTTGAGAAGAACTTTCGTGCAATTTAATTTTTCATAGAAAATGATGAATATAGGATTTTTTTTTTCTTTTCTTGAGAAATAACTTTCTGGTAATTTATTTATTAGATAATGATTTGTAGAGGGTGTCATATTTACCATGAATGGTATTATCATTGCAGGGTACCCACAAGAAAGTAAAGCTGGTGTTTCCAAGAAAGAACTCCTCCACGACACGGAGAGAGTAGAATACCTGCGTAGCTATGTGACTTCCCTCACCGCATCTATGAGGTATTCTATTAGAAATAGATACAAACAATAACATTTTTTTTCTACGTACAAACCTTCTATTTATTAGGAATAAACCACCATATTCCTCTCACCTGCTTGTACATTTAGTTAAGTGTGTAGGTTCTTACATAGACTTACATGTTACATGTATGTATGTATGGGTATATGCATGTCTAGATTCACCATTCAATGAATGGCCTACTTGACGAATTTCAGCTCAAAGGCACGCTGTAATGTCACTTCTGAAGGCAGTTTACATCTTCCAATGGTATAATAGGAGCTCTTGTATATTGTCTACAAGATTCGGCCAAGCCTAGACCCTTATAAAGACTGTATTTGATTTGAGAACCAAATTAGTGTCTATCGTAAGTTTCCACTCTAAAGAAGATAGACTATCATCTTTTAACCTTAGGCAAGATATGTGAGGGACGAGTGGACGACTCAAAGAAGAAATAATGAAAAAAAGAGGATAATTTTAGTGCATTCCATATGGGCTAAAGTTTGTGTGTATATATAGGCTTTAAGTGACTTCTGGTGTAAAGGCACATGGATTAATAAATGTATGTATCATTATGATATACATATTGTTTTATAGAATACATATATGTATAATTAATTAGAACACAAGGTATATGTGTGGCACAGACTAAATTTTAAACACATGCAATAATGCTATTTTCATGCTTTCAGGAAAGGAGCTAATGTGAGAGGCTACTTCGTATGGGCTCTAATTGACAATTTTGAATGGGCATTCGGGTATACGCTACGGTTCGGGCTTTATCATGTGGACTATAATACATTGGAGAGAACTCCTAAACTATCCGCTCAATGGTACAAACGATTCCTCAGCAGCCCAAAGATGCTAAAACAAATGGGTGGTGGTGATTGGAGATCAAGGCGTCTACCATCCTAGTCTCGATGCAAATGTTTGCGATGTATATATATGATATTTTATTTATGTTGTGTAAAATAATATTTTGGCATTGTTTTGATTAATTAGCACATGATAGTCCGTTCTTATATGTCGTATTCATTGGATAAGTTATTCAATTCATTCCCATGTAGATGTGTCACAAGATATGCCCTAAAGGATGTAATACAATTATTTTGATCATTAATTTGATTATTTGCCAAGTTGTGCTGTGCATCTCCCATTTTTAGTGAGTGTTTAAGAATGCTAAATATTTTGGTCATTTTGATTATTTGCCAAGTTGTGCTATCGATCTCCCTTTTTTGATGAGTGTTGAGGAATGCTAAACACAATTAGCACACGTATATGTGATCCAAGCCACTCATCATGTGAGTGAGATGCCTATCTTGAAAATCAAACTAAGATAAACATTAGGTGGCCCACATATGCATAATGTATGTTGAGTGTGGACATAATTAGAGAATGTTTCATGGCCATCCCATTTCTTTGGTACACCTATGCCCACGTAAAGAGTATAACTTGGGTCTAGTACAAATGGGTTGCATTACCACATGTGAGAGGCAAGTGCGGAAATTTGCAGTTGATTGACCACACCATGGCCCCACTATAATGAGGAGTTGGGTGAGAATAATCAACAAATTTTGAAAACAATTGCTTTAAGTGGTTTGGTAACAAGGCTAAGGCATTGGATTTACAAATGGTGCCATCCACGGTATATCATATTAGTGTTAGATTGCACTTGGGTACCTAGGAGAATACATCAACCCGAGCCTACGAAGGGCAGTTCTGTTGGGGTTGGGGTCTTGCTAGGACAACGCTTGTTGAGGACGAGGACCCAGATCCAGTCGGGTTCTGATTTCCATCCAGCCTTTAAACTTTGATTTTGAGTTGAGTTCGGGTTGGTCAATTCCACATCGTGCCACTTTGACATGTGTGATGTAAACAATGTATATTATGCGTGTGTGAGGCTTAGCAACCTTCAATTTATTAAACCATGAATGGAGAAGGTACTATGAGTTTGTTTGGTTTTTTTGTTTTTTTGTTTTTTTTGTATTATTATATTTTTTTGGTTAGTACACACATCCCACTGTTAGTACACACACCCACACTGTTAGTCACACTCTGTCCCCAGTAGGTGTGGGTGTCAGGTGCTATGAGGTTGACCTTAGGGAAAGCTTCCAATGATGTTGAGCTCTGTGGCCCCACTGTGATGTGTGATGGACATCCATCACATTAATTAGATGCACCCTTCCATGGTGAGCCATGGGCTTAAAAATCTGGCCAATCCATGACTTAGGTGGGCCACACATCATACAACAATTGAGATTGATACTTGTACAATCTTAACCATATGATTACTGGCCTCTAACATAGACGGTTAAGATACTTGTACAAAAATAGGTCTAATCAACAATTCAATCCATCTATTTAATGGCTCCCATTACTCATGACCACTAAGATCAGGAG
This sequence comes from Liriodendron chinense, assembly GCA_003013855.2. Lineage (NCBI taxonomy): Eukaryota > Viridiplantae > Streptophyta > Magnoliopsida > Magnoliales > Magnoliaceae > Liriodendron > Liriodendron chinense. The sequence continues at coordinate 1,075,301 of ML058504.1, forward strand.
AACTTAATATTGTTATTGTGCTTGTCCCGGACCGCATCAATGTGCATGAAATTGTTATTGTGCTGTCCAGCAATGTTCCCTGCCATGAAATTGTGACCGCTAAAAAAATTCAGGCTGATCTAATCATCATGTGGGCCACCTAAGAATTTGGAGGTTTTTGGCGGCTGTCCTTTTTTTTCTACTGTGTGACCCACTAAATGATTGAATAGGCCTATTTTGCGTCGTTGTCATCATAGCTGTCATCATTTAGCAACCCTCAATTTATTAAACCATGAATGGAGAAGGTACTATGAGTTTTTATTTTATTTTATTTTTTATATTATTATATATTTTTGGTTAGTACACACATCCTACTACTGTTAGTACACACACCCACACTGTTAGTCACACTTCAACGTCAGCATTGGGAACTGATATCAGGACCTCGATCGTCTTGAAACGAGGTTATCTTCACTCAGTCTACCTCTGTCCCCAAGGTGTGGGTGTCAGGTGCTATGAGGTTGACCTCCAGGAAAGCTTCCAATGATGTTGAGCTCGGTGGCCCCACTGTGATGTGTGTGATGGACATCCATCACATTAATCAGAAGCACTTCCATGGTGAGCCATGGGCTTAAAAATCAGGCCCATCCATGACTAAGGTGGGCCACATATCATACAACAATTGAGAGTGGTACTTGTACAATCTTAACCATACGATTACTGGCCTCTAACATAGACGGTTAAGATACTTGTACAAAAATAGGTCTAATCAACAATTCAATCCATCTATTTGATGGTTCCCATTACTCATGATCACTACGATCAGGAGAACCTAATATTGTTATTGTGCTTGTCCCCGAACTGCATTAACGCGCATGAAATTGTTATTGTGCTGTCCAGCAAGGTTCCCTGCCATGAAATTGGGACCGCTAAAAAAAATTAGGCTAATCTAAATCATCATGTGGGCCACCTGAGAATTTGGAGGTTTTTGGTGGCTGTTCCTTTTTTCTACTGTGTGACCCACTAAATGATTGAATAGGCCTATTTTGAGACGTTGTCATCATAGTCGTCATCATTCCATTGTTTCTATGAAGATTTTTAGAGATCTAAACCGTTGATCATGTTTAGGACTATCCTGACAATAGTATTAACGGGATGACTAGATCATTTTCACTCCCACAATGGTTAGATAGATTGTTGGATGTGGGTTGTAGACCTTAAGATCCTTGAGATCATGAGGAAGCTCCTATGGGCCCACCATCTAGATGTGTTAGATGTACCAATTATCAGCATGTGTGTGCATATTGTTGGAAATGGAGAAGCGAGAGGGGCACCGTGGCCAACCCTTAGTGGGGCTTGCTGTTGGATGTCTTCAATATGATAAAACTCAACAGTTGACCCATTACTGGGTCCAAAATATCCAAAATATTCATTTTTCTGGACATTTTTTCATTGGACTGTTTTGGTCATGTTTAGTTGATCGACCATGGGACTTCGATCGATACGGTCGATGTCACTCGGACGATCAACAACTTGATCAACGGTTCATGAGGTTTTGCATAAGTGTACAATTTGTTTCCTATTCCATACGTAACACTATATATATAACATTATATATATGGATGTTAATATGAGATTATAATAGAACAAATAGAGCTAAAACATTTTTAAGAATTGTAAGGGAGAAAATGAGGGTTTTCTAATTTGTAAGTTTGATTTCCATTTCTTATAATTCATTCTTATAGTGGATCATTTATTACTTTATGTTGTGGTTATTTCTCATAAAGGTTTTTTTTACATAAAATCGTGTGTTATTTAAATTGCTTTGTATTTCTTTATCTATTGCTTGTTTGATTTTACTTGATACTTGCTTTCATGGTAGTTTGTTCTCAACAAGTGACGTACATCAAAGTATACATTGGGATTTGAATTTGGATATGCGAGCCTAACATTTGGGGTCCCACCCACCTTGGTTGACCTAGGTCTCACCTAATCCACTCCTGTGGAGGGGTTGACCATGGTTCATCAACCAGGCCCCTCTGTGAGATAGCCATTTCCAAAGAAGTACACCCACTAGTAATGTCTAGTCAATGGTTGGTGAGCTATTTTTGAAAAAGTACACCCACTAGTAAAGTCTAATCAATGGTTGGTGATTCTTTGAATTCGGTAAATAAACATATAAATAAACATTGTTCCCGGTGTAGAGATTGTAATTCGGTTATTACTAGTGGGTCCTATTGGTCATTGATCCAAGCGGTTGATATTTTGTGACCCATTGTTTACTGTCTATATGCCAAAATATCTCAGATTGAAAAATTCCCAACCTTCCAACCAAAAATTGGCCAATAAAGAAATCGGTTGAGATATAGGCCATCCAGATATCATATAGCTAGATCTCTCAATGCACAGAATTATATTTATTTATATATTTGTATGGCCAGCCATGATGATCTTCATCGTTTCAACGTTTTGGATCAAAACTGGTGTCGAAGCGGATTGTCAGATCTCTGGTGACCCAACTGTGGAGCCCACCATGATGTAGTGTTTTATCCATGCTGTTTGTCTGTTTTGCTAGCTCATTTTAGGGCATGAACCCAAAAATGAGGAAGCTCCAAAGCTCACGTGTACCATACTACAGGAAATAGTGGGATAGTGACACTCCCCCCATTGAAAACTTCCTAATACCCACAGCGAGGTTTATTTGTCATCTAACTTGTTTATGAGGTCACAAGGACTGGGGAGGACACATATTTCAGTTTCATACAAGACTTCTTAAAAACTTCTGCTTTCCTAAAGAAGTTTTTAATAGCTTTTAGTCCCCACTCTTTTCTGTGGTATGGTCCATTGTTGTGTTGGATTGATTTATTTTTGAGTTCGTGCCCTAAAATGAGCTAGTAAAATGGATAATGGCATGCACAAAATGTATACATCACAGTGGGCCCCACGTGATGTCTGTGATAATTTGTCCACTCATTTTAGGGCATGAGCCCCAAGATAAGACAGATGCAAAGATTAAGTGGACAACATCATAGGAAATAGTGGAGATAACCCACAGTTGAAACCTTCCTATGGCCCATTTTAATGTTTTACTTTCCATCTAGCCTTTGATAAGGTCATACAAGCAGGGATGAAGGGAACACACAAATATATCGGAGACTTTTGCAGCTCCAAAAGGCAGCCTCCTGGCCCTACCTAAGCAATTTGAGCTCCACAGTGGGCTGCGTCTGAGATGGAACAGGCTTGGCCTGGACCAACCCAACACTTAAGGTCCAACGCCCAAGCCCAGCTCAAGCTCAAGTTGAGAAAACGTTGGCTGGAGCAGGCCTGATCCGACCTGAACTGGCCTTGCCCAAAAATCGATAACATCTGTTTTCCACTTAAATGTTCCTAATCTATTTGTTGATCATGTGATCTACACGAAAGGAATGGAATGAAATCAATGGTTTGTGTTCACATAAAGTCGAGTCAAGCCAAGTATGGCTAAATTGATCGGCCCATGCATGCCATGTCCAAGACCAGACCATGGGCCAAGCTAACAGGCCAAAGCCCTGTCCAAAGTCAGATCTGGCTTGTTAGGCCAGGAAACCATACGTCACTTTTGCGTGGCTTTTGAGAGCATGTTTCAATGACTTAGAACCTTCAATTGGAGAAGAGAAAGCAGGTGTGGCATTTCTCACCGACCTTATGGCATCCAACATATGACTTTGAAACATTTTAATTAGGTGTAGAAATTTCAATGCTCTTTTTCTCAATATAGTTACTGGACGCGGATTTCCTGCCAAAGGGCTTTCGCACTGGGAACCTAAGTGGGGCCCACCAAGATGTTTGTGAGAAATCCACCCTGTCCATCCGTTTTGTGAGCTCATATTTGGACATGTGAACAAAAATGAGCCGGAGCTCCATCCAAGACTCAAGTGTGCTGCACTAAAAGGAAAAGGTGGGTAGGGAAATACCTACAGTTGAAACCTCCCTTGGGTCCACAGTGATGTTTATACGCCATCAATACTGTTCATAACATCATTCCTACTGGGATGAACTGAAAACATAAACCGATTGTGGATGAAGCATATATCTAAAATCAATGGTAACCATCCATTCATGGCTACCAGGTGGAGGGTTAGAAGTAAAATAGTGATTGATCCTAAATTTAAAGAGCAAGAACAGTAATATAGAAGTTAATAAGCCCATGTCCAAGACCAGACCATGGGCGAAGCTAACAGTTCAAAGCCCTGTCCAAAGCTAGATCTGGCTCGTTAGGCCAGGAAGCCGTACGTCACTTTTGCGTGGCTTTTAAGAGCATGTTTCAATGACTTAGAATCCTCAATTGGATAAGAGAAAGCAGGTGTGGCATTTCTCACCAACCTTATCTGATCAACATATGACTTTGACATATTTTAATTAGGTGTGAGATTCAATTAGAAATTTCAATGCTCTTTTTCTCTATATAAACCCCACCTTACTCATCTCTCATTACCTAACCTTAGCAAGAACATTAATATAAGTTTAAGGGTATTATGATAATAAAAGTATTGAAGCTGAGGATGGGCTTTGCATTTGTAGCAGTGTTTCTTCATCTCTTTCCATTGATCAGTTGCGTCATTGATCGAAGCCAATTTCCTCAAGATTTCCTCTTTGGAACTTCAACTTCATCTTTTCAGGTACAAAGCGTCTAATCCCTGTTTTTAGCTATTACATTGCGATGCCAATCGGTAATGGTTGGGATTGTGGGATGCCTGTCCATGCCAGTTTTGGGAATTGGGTGCAAAAAGTGGGCCTCATTAATCTTAAAATTACTGAAGGGTCTCAAAGTTTTTAATCCAACCTCTTGGGAATTAAGCAACAGGTGATGGTATGGAATCCTGGCCCTCCATTGACTTGTCCCTTACCATTCATACATCAAGATACCCATGGGTGGTCACTTCTCTTTGCAAATATCTAGTACTACAAAGTTCAGGAATTCAGGTGTATGCACGTGTGCGCCACGAGAGGGTGTACACTTGTCACATACACTTTCTGAAAATGATGGGTTGAACCAGCCCATGAGCTAAATATATGTGCCTAGGCTCATCCCAGCAGCCTGGGTCCTACCCAGACCAATATGGTTAAATTAGTGGGACCAGGTTGCCATTATGTCAGGTTGAGTCCTGCCCAATTAGCTACTGGTCCTCCAAATCATGCTGAGGCCCAGCCCATGGCCCTTAGACTGCACAAGTCCAACCCAAAGTGGGACTCATCATGTCCGGACCCAACCCAGCCTGGACCACTTTCACCCCCAACAACCACATGGTAGTACTGATTTATATTTTTAATATTTTGTTTGGTAGATTGAAGGGGCCTACCTAGAAGGCAACAAAAGTCTAAGCAATTGGGATGTTTTCTGTCACCTACCTGGTTCGTTTTATTTATTTATTTATTTATCCTCTCCTTACTCTCTTAATTGGGTTATTTTAGGTATAGTAAAATACAATTTTAAAATTAAAATTTCATTGATTTTCGTGTTCTATGTTCAGGAAAAATCGCGGATGGAAGCAATGCAAGTGTTGCTGATGACCATTACCACCGTTACATGGTATGTATTTTTTATTATCTTTTTTTTTTTCAATAAAAAAATCTAATGGCCTTGATCGGTAGATTTCTTCGATATTGGAAGATCTGACCTGTTGGATGGGTAGCTAATTTTATATGCAATTTTCACTCCTTGATTTCATTTGTTACACAAACATTACAATGAGAATCAAGCGGTAGGGCTGTCAACGGCACGGATCATTATCTGTATCCGATCCAGATCTGCTCCGATTTAATCGAATTCGGATCAATAATTGGATCATCGGGTCGGATACGGATACCCAAAGATGATCCGTTTAATATTCGGGTTGGATTCGGATCAACCTTGATCCGGCCGGTTAACGACCCGACCCGACCTGACAAAAAAAAAAAAAAAAAACAGCCGTCTTCTTCGTCTCTACTCTCCACGCACGAGCCTCTCTCTCTCTCTCTCTCTCTCTCTCTCTCTCTCTCTCTGATATCGGGTTGGATCATAATCGGATCGGAAACGGATTTCAAAAAATTTAAACGGGTTGGGTTTGGCTCATATACTTGTGATCCGAATCGGATTTGGGTTGGATATATCCTTAATCGGGTTGGATATGGATCATCACTGATCCAGCCCGTATCCGACCCGTTGACAGCCTCATCAAGCGACAGACATATCTCTTTAAGAAAAAAAAAAAGAAGGAAAAAAATCCTCTGTTATGCACACCTCACTGGGGTGGGCCCCACCTGATGCATTTCTAACCGATCCAAACTGACTATTCCATAGTCCATGTGACCAATGTCATGTATGGCCCTTTAAGTTCTTACAGTCCTTAGTTTGGCTATCCATACCATTGTCCTGATTAATATGCCTACATCAGGGATATGGTATGCCTGAAAAATCTCCAGATCCTAACCTTGAATCAGTGGCCCCAGGTGGCTAAGAGAAAATATGGAGATGGTCCACATCCATCAGAAGGTGAAAGGCTAAATATCGAAGGGTCAGGATCTTAAAATCTATGAAATTTCAAGCACCCTCCGTCCATGTTGGGGCCATCTGAGTTAAACCCAAAAACCAAATACTCACCCCACCGACATTAAAACGGTCAGATGGGCTAGAGTTGGACTTTAATGTAGATGGAAGCCCATTCCAGCCCATATAGCTATCAGTGAAAGAAATGAAAAAGAAAAAGGCTAACATACAAATAACTTGCTGAACCATGAACAGGAAGACATTGAGTTGATGCATTCCCTTGGAGTTAATTCCTACAGATTTTCCATATCCTGGTCTAGAATCCTCCCAAGTAAGTTTTACTGTTAGGTGAATGTGGAAGACAGACATCCAACCCGTCCAGAAGGTTGACCCCACACCATGAAGATCACGTCGTGCTAAAATCAGGCGAATCCACTCACCGGGCATGCCAAATTGTAGCTTGGATTAAATGAGCGGTTGTCCATTGTATTCTTCGGCATGCCCCATCCAAAAAGCGGATTAGTGTAATTTTTTAGCAAATATTCTTTATGGTGGGGTCCACCTTTGGGACAGGTTGGATGTTCTACCCACCTGGTATTTTCATGTTATAATAGAGATTTAATCTTCATTTTAATATCTATTAATCCAACAACAGAAGGAAGATTTGGTGAGATTAATAGGGCAGGAATTGAATTTTACAACAACCTCATCGACACTCTCTTGCTCAAAGGTAACATACTTGTGTTTGTTAAGGTACAACATCCACCAGGCGTACATATTTACTAAACCTACCAGCTTGTACAGCCCATCTACATTAGTTCACACACCCCATTGTTGGTACACCCCCACCCACCACTTTAGTCACATCACAATGTTAGCCACCCCTACTATGGGGTGCAATAATATTTGCTAATCCTACCCGTCTACATGATAGTAGCCTGGCGTATATGTGTGCAATATTTGATCGGTCAATCAGGTGGGCCATGAAATGTATGTGCTAAGCTTTTCCATAATGGTAACAGTGGCCATAACGGCAATCATTGTTACTTCTATCATACGGGTTGCAACGGTCATTACAATCTCTTTTTATTTATTTATTGAAAAGAAGTCGAAAAGGCCATACCGGCCCTATAAGGAACCTTTTTGGGCTTTATAGAAACATAACCCATAATGTGTAATGGTTATTATTTTTTTCTTTATGTAATGGCCTTTACAGCCCCATAACAGCCGTTATGACATACCATGTGCCTGGGCCAGATTTCAGGCTAGTTAACTTGTCGCGCAAAAGGGCTAGAGTGCATAAAAGATATGGCCAACTAAACAATGTTTTTTTTTCTGTACCAATCTACCCATTTGGCTCATCAGATGAGTAGACGGGCTAGAATTCTAAGCCAAGTATGTACACGCATGCACACACACGTGCATGCACAGATGAACACAGGCACACACAAACATGTTTGTCTAATGATTTTAATCCATTATTTTCATGTTTGATATGTTAACAGGGATCCAGCCATTCGTTACGCTAAACCATTTTGATATTCCTCAAGAGCTCCAAGACCGATATGGCGCGTGGTTAAGTTCTCAAATGCAGTAAGTTTTCTTCCTTCTGTTGCACCATACCATGCCGTTGCCGTTGCCGTTGCCATTCCCGTTGTACGGTTTTGGGAGAGGTTTGGGTCGGGTCGGGTCAGGTCAGGGTCAGTGCAAGCCTGACCCATTTGCTAAACAGGCCAAGGACAGACCCGTGGCTCATTACCATCAGGCCTGACCGGTCCCATTTAATGGTAATGGATCTGGCACGACTGACCTGACCCAATCTGGCACAACTCAACTCATCGTCAAGAAGGGAATATAGGCTAAAAGCCTGACCCAATCAGTGGACACATACACTTAGTATAAACATCATGTGTAGATTCCCGGTTTTGGGCTACTGTCCAAGCCTATTGAAAACGTATATGGGCCAAGTTGGGTCGAGTCATCCATCACATGGATTTTAAGTCACAGACGGGTCTGTTGACTCAGACTCGGTTATACTTGATCTGGTTCGATACCATGAATTCGCCCCCACTTGGGCTGGTCAAGCTGATGCAACCCACCTCTGGGAGTCCTCACTCGATTCAAAACAGAATGAGTGGGTCCAAGTCAACGAGTCTTGTAACTATGACATTTACCTAATTGGTCCACATTGTCTGGCTCAAGGCTGACCCAGCTACCCATTTAGCTTGGCCCAAACCCACTTTAAAACTGGATCAAACTAGTTAACCCACGGTTGAACCGACCTATGGTGTCATAGTATTAAGGCACACCATGTCTGCAGAATGGTGCGGTCTGGGTGCACACATGGTGTGGTCTTTTGATTTGTTTTCAATAACTAATTTTGCAGAGAAGATTTTGGATATTTCGCGGAAGTATGTTTCAAGTCTTTTGGGGATAAAGTAAAATACTGGACCACCTTCAATGAGCCAAACCTCATGCTGAAGCTCAGTTACCTCACCGGTCTATACCCTCCGGCCCATTGTTCCAAACCATATGGCAATTGCACAGCGGGCAACTCCACAACAGAGCCATACATTGCAGCTCATAATGTCATATTGTCCCATGCCACTGCAACCGATATTTACAGGAGAAAATATCAGGTAACGATAGTTTTTTTTTTTTTTTTTTTTACTGGGTAATTCAGGTGAACTTCAATTTTCTGGTATAAAATCGTGACCACCTGATCGTTCTTCATTTCTAGAGAGTTCAGGTGTATTAAAGAGAAGCAAGAAATCAAAGTTAGAAAACTCTTAAAAAAGAAAAGAAAAGCGTTGACTTAAACTTGCTTAGATAAACTGGACCCAATCATATTTCACCTTGACTGGGAACAAAAATTGTTCTTGTCATGACTCGGTCAAAACTTGAATTCAACTCGACTCGGCACAACTTGACATTATTTACATAATGCTCAAACTTTCTAAAATACTAAAGGGGTGTTTGGATCATAAGTTACTTTGGATAAGTTACTTATGCCATAAGTAGCTTATCTTTGTTTCTACTTCCTCAATCTGAGAAGTATGTTTGGCAACCAGCACATTTATCAATTAGAAAGTAGAAAAGCATGCTTGGTTTCCAACCTTGTAAGTAATTATCCTTTAAGTTTGTTTGGTCTTCCTCACATCCACCATCTATCATGTGGTGTGGGGCCAACCTTTGATGTGGACCATTCATTGTGTTGGCCTCACTTTTAATGTGGGTGTCCATCATAGCCATAGCCATAAGAGCCTACCTTGAATGTGAGCCATTCATCATTATGGCCCGCCCTTTAATGTTCACCATTTGTTATGTAGGGCCCACCTTTGATGTTGGTCATCCATCAAGTGGGGCTCACCGTCAATGTATTGTCATCATGTGGGGCCCACTTCAGTATTCACTGCCCATCATGTGGAGCCTACCTTTGATGTGGACCATCCATCTTATGGGCCATTCATCATGAAGGGCCTGCCATGGATATGGGCCATTCATCATTAGGGCCAACCTTTGATGTAGACCGTCCATCATGTGGGGCCTACCTAAGATTTGACTCCTCTTTATTTTTGGTATCATGCCCTAAATTGAGCTTTCAAAATGGTTGGACAGTGTGGATTTATGGTACATATATCACAGTAAGCCCCACGATCATTGGTCCCACCCAACCTCTAGATCCGAGTCTCACCTAATCTGTTGAGAGATTGAGAGAGAGAGAGCACAGTAGGAAAGTCATAAGTTAAAAAGTTTAAAAAATTGCTTATAAAAATAAGTAGCTTTTGGCATGTAGGTTAGTTTTACAATGATACTTGCCAAACTGTTTATTTTGTTAGTCATGCAAGGCACCCACCCCTGTTTGCTTCGCGACGCCCCCACATGGTTAGTCACATAATGCACCTACCTACCAGTGTGTCTCCTTAGCATTTAGAACCTGAAACCTGCAGTTGAAACGCTTAGGTGTCTTCCAGCTGATTAGCAGGCGAGAGACACGATGCTTGCAAAACTAACTTAAGTGAAAAGGTGACTTAATTACCTAACACAAGTTAAAGAGTAATTTATTTGGCAGTATCCAAACGGACCCTAAATGTTACCGATAGAACTCACAAAAACTCAGATGAGTTTTCAGGACACTCGTGCCCGAGTTTTTGAGTAAACTCGAATCGACTGGGTTCTGTACCGAATCGAGTTTCCCATGTTTTTAAAATATGCAAAAATGTAATGGTACGAAGAAGCAAAATTGCTGAGTGTCGCACTTGGGTATTTATACACCGAACCTTCCCATGTTGTTGCATATGGACACTTGGGTATTTATACACCGATCCAAACCATCAATTCATTTCAACTCACTTTTCTCCGGCCAGAGCTAAAGAACCAGGCCCATCCGATGATTCTAGCCATTCGTTTGTCAAGCCTTTTCACACAACCATAAAATTTATAGGTCATGGATTGGATGATTGGTAGTTATCCTCGTCTGACCAAGGTGGTCCTCTGGAAGAACAAGTAGTCCAAGGTGGAATCCATTGAATTGGACATCTTACTTTACTACACGAATGATCACGACCGTCCTTTTTCACATCCCATTGATTGGATGGTTTGGATATTCGATTGGTGTGACTTTTGCAATGTGCCCTATTGAGAGTTGGTAAGATCCAATAGACATTTTCCATCAATGACATAGCCACATAGGCATCCTACGTGTCCAAAATCCGAATGGGTGCATGGGAAGGTTTCCATGCACTAGGTGCATTGGAGCATTTTCCACTGGTTTCTTACATAACAAGGAGAGTTGTAGTTTTTTTTTTTGTCTAAAAATACTTGAGCATTCATGTAAAAAAAGGAATTATAATGATTTAAAAAGCAATTTCATGCTTTACATTGTTTTATAATTATCAAGCCTTTTTGTGGATTTAAGGCTAAACAAGGAGGTTCTATCGGGATCGTAGTGAGCGCCATCTGGTATGAACCACTTAGAAATATTCGGGAAGATCGTTCGGCAGCTCAGCGGGCCCTCGCTTTCCACATTGCCTGGTAAATAAAATCTAAAACTTCAGAAAAAGATTTGTGAAGTTTGAAGTCTTGATATTTTTATTTTTATTTTTAATTTTAGGAAATTATTAGGATTTTGAACACATGCGCGCGCGCACACATACATATATGATGTGTGTGTCTCTGTGTGTGTGTGTGTGTGTGTTCTAAGGTAGGCTCTTAATATATGGGTCCCTTAAACTTTTAATGGCACGCGGATGACCTATTGTGGACCCACCGGAACTAGTCATTCATTCATACAGCTAAGAGCAAGCCATGGCACAAAAATCATGCTAATCAGGTGATCTTAAGCTTTTGATCAATAAGCATGAAAAGGGGACACTAAAGATTGACCCAAAAAATAAAGTAAGTGAAGTGATCATCTTGAAACAGCTAGAAGATAGATCTCACATGTATTTCTTATAATTCTAAAATAATACTTTGATTTGATGATTCTAAAGATGCAATTCATAACTCTCTGGTGTAACAAATTGGCCTCATTTACAGGGCTAGTATCATCTAATCACCTAGTTGGTGGTGCCCAATCTCCCACACACATTTCAAAATGGGATTTAAAGCTTATAGCACATCTCGGGATTGCTGACAACTGGCAGCGGATGATCTGGCATTGTTGCTTGTGTGAATTGCTGATAATTCTCATTTTGGGTGTGTTTGGTTGCAGTAAATCTCATGAAATATCATGAAAATTTACTCCAAATTAAAATGATTAATCATGAAATATTGTGAAATGTTATGATATTTGGTGCAATCAAACACACCCTTGAATATTCATTAACTTTGTAACGATTTCTTTTTGTGCTTGTAATTTGTTTTGATATTATGACAATTTTATTAGAAGTTATACTCTTGCAAACATTTCTATTCATCAGAAAGCCATTAATGCACCCAAATTGCAGGTTTTTGGATCCTATAATCTACGGAGATTATCCACCCGAAATGCGGCAGATATTGGGGTCAAGATTGCCGAAATTTTCATCTAACGATCGAAGAAAACTACAAAATAAATTGGATTTTATTGGAATTAATCATTATTCAGCTCTCTATGCACAAGACTGCATGTTTTTTCCATGCAACTCGGGTGCATCTGAAGGAGACACATATGCATTGCTCACCGGAGAAAAAGATGGTCAACCGATTGGAGCGCTGGTGAGAAAAAAATACAATATATTTATAATAGAATGTTAGTGAGATAGAAAGGTAATCAATACTTCATTAAGGTGACAATTTTGCCCATGTAATAATAAAGACAAGCTTAAGTCATAAGGGCAAAAAGTAGTCATTTTGGTGAAGGTGAACATTAGAGACTTCTATGTCACCGTTCATTTGAGTATCTAAATCTCTTGGTTATTTGATGTAGACTGGGATGCCAACTTTATACGTGGTGCCATGGGGGATGGAAAAGATTGTAATGTACATCAAGGAAAGATACAACAATATGCCCATGTACATCACAGAAAATGGTAAGCATTCTTTCTTCATTCTTTGTTTTTTTTTTTTTTTTTTAGTGTCTCATGTTCTTATACGTGGCACAGAGTTCTGCAAGCCAGACAACCCAAAAAAATGGTTAGACTTGGAGGGAGGACACATGAAAGAACCACACTGATTGAGCAATCCTAGCCATTCAATTGGTGGCTATCAAATAGATGGTTAGAGAAGAACAATCAGTGAACTAAAATTTGGCAACAAAAATCAGACGATTCTTATCATCTGCTCGGTGTTATTTTTGAGTTATACTCCATCCAAGATCTGCTCAGTGGCTTGGCTGTTCTAATTTTCATACAAATGTGTCATGTGGTGGTGGAAGAGACACCACCATTTTTCAAATGGTAGTGAATTAGGGGTGGCAGTGGGCCAGGCTGCCGAGCCATTTCAAGTCCACTTTACAAATAAACTTTGGTTTTCACAAAAAAGGATGATGATTCGTAAACACACACTCACCAATTGTATACAAATTGCTTACATCATATTTGCGTATCTTATAGGGCTTGGGCCGGGCTAATCTAGCCAGGCCATCTAGGGCCAAGGCTAGGGCCAGAGCCAAGACCTATTGGGTTTAGGGCGGGCCAGGGCCTCCTTAGCCCATTAAGGCTTGGGCCAGGCTAGGGCTTAGGGATCTAAGGCTAGGCAGGGGCCAACATCAGGCTGACCCTAGCCTAGCCTATTGCCACCCCAAGGTGAATTGTCATATGAGTCTAGCCATTTTTCCCTGTAACAAAAATGTCAAATCATCATAGCCCCTCCTACTTTTGCAAATATGGCTATAAGGACCTTAATCTATTTTTGGTTATGCTATTGTGTCCCTTCTCTTTGCATAAATTTTTCAAAAGGAATTCCTTGTTTTTATCATAGAAAATGATCGGTATAGGAAGTTTTATAAATTGTTTCATGACGTTTTGAGAAGAGCCTTCGTGCCATTTATTTTTCTTAGAAAATGATAAATATAGGGGTGTCTATGTGATTAATGATTATATCATCAACTTTTTTCTTTCCTTGAGAAGGAATTTTCTTGTAATTTATTTATATTAGACAATGATTTCGTAGATGGTATCTATATTTACCATGAATGATATTATCATTGCAGGGTACCCACAAGATGCTAAAAATGGTGTTTCCAAGAAAGAACTACTCAACGACACGGAGAGAGTAGAATACCTGCGTAGCTATGTGACTTCCCTCGCCGTATCTATGAGGTATTCTATTAGAAATTGATAGATACAAATAATAACATTTTTTTTCCTCCTACGTACAAACCTTCTATTTATTAGGAATAAACCACCATATTCCTCTCACCATGTACATTTAGTTAAGTGTGTAGGTGCTTACATACATCTTACATATTACATGTATGTATGTATGGGTATATGCATGTCTAGATTCACCATTCAATGAATGGCCTACTTGAAGAATTTTGGCTCGAAGGCAAGCAGCGATGTCGCTTTTGAAGATAGTTTACCTCTTCCAATGGTATAATAGAGCCCTTGTATACTGTCTCCAAGATTCGGCTGAGCCTATACCCTTATAGAGACTGTATTTGATTTGAGAACTAAATTAGTGTCTATCTTAAGTTTGCACTATGAAGAGGATTGACTATATGTTTTAACCTTACTCAAGAAAGTGACGGACTCCAAGAAATAATGAAAAAAAAAAGAAGAAGAAGAAGAAGAAGAAGATGATTTTAGTGCATTCCATATGGGCTAAAGTTTAGGTATTATATGCTTTAAGTGACTTTTGGTGTAAAGTCACATGGATTAATAATTATGGTACATAAATGGAAATAATGTAATATATCCTTCCATACATCTTTTGGTGGATAAATGTATATATCATTGTGATATGCATATAGTTTTATAGAGAATACATGTATGTTCAATCAATTAGACTACAAGATATATGCCTGGCACAGACTGGATTTTAAACACATGCAACAATGCTATTATCATGCTTTCAGGAAAGGAGCTGATGTGAGAGGCTACTTCGTATGGTCTCTAATTGACAATTTTGAATGGGCATTCGGATATACGCTACGTTTTGGGCTTTTTCATGTGGACTATAATACATTGGAGAGAACTCCTAAACTATCTGCTCGATGGTACAAACGATTCCTCAGCAGCCCAAAGATGCTAAAACAAATGGGTAGCGGTGATTGGAGATCATGGCGTGCACCATCTTAGTCTCGGTGTAAATGTCTGCAATGTATATATGATATTTTATTTATGTTGTGTAAAATAAGATTTTGGCATTTTTTTGATTAATTAGTACATGATCCACTCTATTATGTTGTATTCAGTGGATAAGTTATTCAATTCATTCCCATGTAGTTGTGTCACAAGATATGACCTAAAGGATGTAATACAATTATTTAGATTATTAATTTGATTATTTGCCAAGTTGGACTGTCCATCTCCCATTTTTAGTGAGTGTTAAAGAATGCTAAATATTTTGGTCATTTTGATTATTTGCCAAGTTGTGCTATCCATCTCCCATTTTTAATGTGTTGAAGAATGCTAAAAACAATTGGCAAGCCACTCATCATGTGAGTGAGATGCCTATCTTGAAAATTAAACTAAGATAAACATTAGGTGGGCCTACATCTTCATAATGTATGGTGAGTGTGGACATTAGACAATGTCTCATGGCCATCCCATTTCTTTGGTACACCTAGAGCCCACCTGAAGAGTGCAACTTGGGTCTAGTACAAATGGGTTGCATTACCACATATGAGAGGCAAGTGCAGAAATTTGCAGTTGATTGACCACACCATGGCCCCACTATAATGAGGAGTAGGGTGAGAATAATCAACAAATTTTGAAAACGACTGCATTAAGTGGTTTGGTAACAAGGCTAAGGCATTGGATTTACAAATGGTGCCATCCACGGTATATCATATTAGTGTCAGATTGCACTTGGGTGCCTAGGAGAATACATCAATTCGAGCCAAAGTAGGGCAGTTAATGAGTTGGGTTCTGTTGGGTCCTAGATTTCCTAGACCCAAGCTGATTGTCCTGCTAGGACAACTCTTGTTGAGGACGAGAGGTTCCAATTTCCATTGGGCCTTTAAACCTTGATTTTGAGTCTAAGTTCGGGTTGGGTCAATTCCACATACTTTGACACGTGTGGTGTAAACAAGGTATGTTATGTCTGTGTGAGGCTTATCAAACCTTAATTTATTAAGCCATGAATGAGAGAAGGTACCATGAGGTTGACTTCATGGAAAGCTTCTCATGATGTTGAGCTCTATATATAGTTCCCACTGTGATGTGTGATGGACATCCATCACATTAATCAGATGCACCCTTTCATGGTGAGCCATGGGCCCAAAAATTAGGCCAACCCATGACCTAGGTGGGCCACACAACATACAATAGTTGAGAGTGGATGCCCACCCATTGAAACCTTCCTGATTGTATAGAGGGCCCAGTGAGATGTGGTTTAGACATCCAGAAGCCCCATCCATTATGAGTGTCACACTTGAATGAGGGGTCACACCAAATTTTAGGCCAGTCTAAACTCAGGTGGGCCCCAACAAGTGCTTTTAGATGTTTTAGGCATGATTTTACATGGTTTCATATGGTATGGTTGGCACATCCCATAACCTAGTGGGGACCTACCTAATACACAGGTGGATGTCCATCACACATCATAGGTGGGCTCAACACAGCTCGACCTTATGGGAAGCTCCCATGAGGTCAACATTATAGTACCATCTTCTATGTCTGTATGTGTGTGAGTGAGTCTTACATGTATGCATACTGTGGACAGCCCGGCCTTATAGGGCAAGAGCATGGACCCCTAAATTTGGCTGGAGGGTTGGGCACCTAGTGTCCGGGCTTGGTTCAATCATGAGTGGTTTGGGCTGCCTAGCGCTTGTTCTAATTATCACGTGGTTATATAAAAAGGAATGAGCGGTTTAAAAACACTTGCCAACATTTCAGATGTAACATGCAAGTATAGTTTAAAGGCAACCTTGGATATGGGTTCATATTTCAAAAATCAAAATCATTTATAGGACTGGACTTGTATGGATGAAGCTGATACTCCAAAAACTCTTCAATTGAAGCATTTTCATTAACTTTGATCATTTTACTTTACAGGGCTGGCTTGTAGGGCTAAGCCCAGAGCCAGGCCTTTTCTTCTCTATTAAGGCCAAGGCTGGGTCATCGCTAGGGCAGTAGCTTGGTCCATTGCCACCCGTAGGGGTGTCAATAGGCTAGGCTGGCCTGTTGGGGCTTTTAGGCCCTGCTTGGGCTGGAATACTGGGTTCAGGGATGGGTTCTTTGTTTAAAAGCTCACCAGCCTATCCTGAGTCCTGCCTGGCTTAGACCATTTGGTATTTCAAGGGCATTTTGGTCATATATCATGCATGAAGAGAAACTAAATGAACATCCTAGATCTTGCACAAAAGGAGGTGGCAGGGCTCAAGACTGGGCTGGACTCGGGCTTGGGCTGTTCATAATCACCACAGGGCTATGCTCGCGCCTTATACTTTTGGTTCATCATGGTCCTGGGCTGGGGTTGGGCCTAAAGTTTTATTTTGCGGGCCACACTTGCACAGACCTCAGCCTGGACCAAGCCACGCGTCCATTTTTCTCCCACAATGGTTAGACAGATTGCTCGATGTGGGTCATACACCTTAAGTTCTTAAGATCTTGCGGAAGCTCCTACAGGCCCACCATCTGGACCTGTTAGATGTACCAATTATCAGTATGTGTGTGGATATTGTTGGAAATGAAGGAGAGGGGGCTAGCGTAGCCAATCTTTAGTGGGGCTCACCACTTGGCTCGGCCCCACATGCGGGGCCTATATATATAACCCCTCCTCCCCTCTCTCAAGCTAAGCTCTCTCCCCCTCTCATTCTCTTACCCTTCCCCCTTTTGGGAAAAATTGTGCCCACCCTTGTATTGGGAAAAGTTGTGCCATCCTGTTTTGGAAAAGGCCGCACCAACCTTGTTTCGTGGCCATACTAACTTATGAGGCGAGGGAATAAGAGGTTGAGGTAAGACATGTATGTTATGTGAATTGGTTTGCCTTGCCCATGTGGTTGATTTGAGCAGGCTACTGGGTATCATATTTCAGTAAACCAAATCAATCATATAATTGTATCACTCGATTTTTAATGATAATAAAATTTGATGAAAGGTAAATGTCAAATAGATAGTCTACCTTCAAATCGTAACATCGCCTGTCAAACTCCATAACTATAATTATCGGTAAGAAAAGCAAAAAACTCTTAGGGCCTGTTTGGATTGTAAGTTACTTAAGATATATAGCCTACTTATCAGATATGTAACTTATCTTGGTTTCTACTTAATCAGTAGATAAGTAAGTTTGGTAAACAACATACTTATCATCCAAAAAGTAAAAGAACATGTTTGGTTTCCAAACATCATAAGTAATCATCTCTCAAGTCTATTTGGCCCCCTCATATCCATTGTTCATTACGTGAGGCCAACCTTTGGTGTTGATAGTTAATTGTGTGGCTCTCACAAATGTAAGCCATCCATTATGTAGGGCCCACCTTGGATGTGGACCATTTAGCATTAGGGTCCGACCTTTAATGCGCACAATTCATTAGGTAGGGCCCACCTTTGATGTTGGCCATCGATCATGTGGGCCCACCATCAATGTTATTGTCCATCATGTTTGGCCCATCTTCAATATCCACTGCCCATTATGTGGTGCCCAGCTTTGATGTGGACCATCCATCATGTGGGCCCACCTCCCATTGGGCCATCCATCATGCCGGGCCGCCTTGGATATGGGCCACTCTCATTAGGCCAACCTTTGATGTGGACCATCCATCATGTGAGGTCCACCTTGATGTGGATCATCCATCATGTGGAGCCCACCATTATTAATTGCCCATCATGTGGAGTCCACCTTTGTTGTGGTCTGTCCATCATGTGGGCCCCACCTTCAATGTGGGTTAACCATCATGTTGGGCACCCTTTGGGTGTGAGCCATTCATCGTTAAGGGCCGACCTTTGATGTGGATCATCCATCATGTGGGTCCACCTCGATATGGGCCATCATCATGTGGGCCCCATCTCCAATATCTACTGCCTTTTCACGTGGAGCCCCTCCTTTGATGTGGATTGTCCATCATGTTGGCCCTGCCTTTGAAGTGGGTCGTCCATCATGCTAGCCCTCTCTGGATGTGGGCTATTTATCATTATGGGCCAACCTTTGATGTGGATCATCCATTATGTGGTTCTAGGGGTCATCTATCATGTGGGACCCATCTTTGATATTGACCGTCCACTATGTGAGCCCCACCATTGATGGGACAGTTAATCATGTGGGGGCCTTCTTTGATATGAACTGTATAAGAGAGCAATGCTTGACATGAATCATGACTTCCTTTAATATGTATCGTGAGAGAGAAGTAGAAAAATAATAAGTTAAAAAGCTAAAAAAAATATAATTTACTGAGATAAGTATCTTTTAGGAGATAAGTTACTTTTCAATTATGTTTGCCAAACTACCTTAACTGCCAAAAGTACCTTAATGAAGTAAGTTCAGTTAAAAAGTAACTTACTTCGTAGTATCCAAACAGGCCCTAACTCAATAGGGGAGAAAAATGAAACCTCCAACAACCAATTAAAGCAAGAAAAGAAACAGAAACTCCACAGCAACAGGGGAGAAAAGCAGAACCTCCACCTATCAAGTAAAGCCAACAGTCCTTCATGTGTCCCCTTTCTTGCATCAAATTCTCTCAACGGTCCAGAAAGGTTTCAAGAGTTCGTCAGCCACTGCGGCCTACATGCTGAGTGGTCTGATGATCCAAATGTCCATATTTTGGACTCTATGCCATACGAGCCACATAGCTGAACTGCTGTGGTTGAATTTAGAAATATGAAAGAAAATATAAATGGCTCTCATTCAACTCTAAAAATTAGAGATTGGGATCATTACTTAGCTTGATAATAGGAGAATAACTTATCTACAGTAGTAATGATAATATGGACGATTCAGATTATTGGGCCATCTCAAAGTGTGGGGTCGAGCAGCTAGTGTCACATGCTGGATCCTACGTCACCACAGAGGCAAAATGAACTCAAAAGGTTAATACCATTTTGAAAAAAGAAAGAATACTATCTGCACACGGTAGTAAATAATTGTAATCTCATGCTTAAAAGTTCTATATTCACATGGTACGGTCCATAGTTATGAAATGATGTTTGGGTAGTTGTCCCTTCACATATCTTGATATGGCACATCTAATGATGGGACTAGATGGCATATATATACATAGCATGTTCGACCCCACATATAATCTGAAAGTGTTTCTACAGTGGGCATTGCATCCCCATTACTCTCGGTTGTTCCCTTTGATGTGGCCCAATTTCTTTTCTTTTCATTTATTTTTACGTTGTACTGACTTTTGGGTTTTGAGCCCAATATTGGTGGGCGCATGTGATGGACAAGATGTGGGCAATGATCCGATCTTAATCGAACATAAACTAGATTGGATCGTTTGGCTGCTTGAGTGGGTGTGTTTGAACAAATATTTGAACAAGGTGGCTCTGGCCAAATTCAGTTTAGTCTGGCCTAGTCATGTTCGAACAAATGAATTTCGAGCAATTTTTATGGGTTCGATCAAGTTGAAACAATTTCGTTTTCTTCACTTGAATTTTTTTCTACTACTAAATGATGAATGCCAATTTGTTCACAAATTACATACCACAAATGATAAATCATAAGGTTTAAAGTTTTTAACTAATAAACAATGAGGTAGATATAAAGCTCAAGTGGACCACACCACAAAAAACGGTACTGAGGAGAATGATGTCCACCAATGTTTATGTTCACATGGACATGTTACCATATGAAAGTTGTTGGTAGCTCCTTTTTTTTTTTTTTTTCGTTTTATTTATTTAACACCAGGGGGAATTTCACCACAATGGGCACTGGAACCATGACCTAGTGTTGAAACTCTTGTGAGTCTACCACCAAGGCATTTGTAATGACCCCAAAAGCTTTTTTTATTTTTTATTTTTGGGTTAGTACACACACTCCACTGTTAGTCACACCGCAATGCTAGCCACTCCCACTTGGGATTTGATACTAAGACCTCAGTGTTGAAACAAGGTTATCTTCACTCACTTTACAACTTGAGCTTGGATGGGGTGTCCAAAAGTTGTTGGTAGCTAAAACTAGAAAATGTGGAAAAAAAAAAAAATAAATAAAAAAAACAAACGAGGTCCACCATAATTTTTGTGGTTTGTCCATGCTGTCCTTCTTTTAGCAGCTCATTTTAATGACATAAGCCCAAAAATAAGGCCATACCATGCAATTGAATGCTCACAGTTGAAAACTTTTTGAGGCCAAAGAAAATTTAGATGAGGTTGAATTTTGTGTATTACTTTAAATTCTATATGTATGGTATTATGAACAGGCTGGATGACAAATAAGCATCATTGTGGGCCCTAATAATGCTTCAGTTTTCAATGGTGGACGTCATTAATTACCACCACTGTTTCATGTGGTGTGGCCCACTTCGGCTTCATAGCTCCTGCTCTAAAATGATCTGCTCAAATGGATAGATGATGTGAATTAGAAGAGCGCGCACACGATAGAATCCATCAAACACGTTTTTCAAGGATAAATCTTTTAATTATTGTCCATTCTACCTCATTGAGGGTGGAAATTGAAAAAAAAAACAAACACCACCTGAAAATTGAAGACTCAATTCTCTTAAATAGATGCATGTAATCTTCAATGAAATTATATATAAATACCAGATAATACTATCTACACTAGCTTTTTAGAATTTCCACTGACATCTTAGATGGCGGCTAACTATCATAGGGAATGGCGACTGGTCTCTTTAAAATATAGTTAGTTGGGTTTGGTGGATGTCGATGGGCTGACCATCGTTCGTCCACTACTAGGCCCCACAGTGAAATAGCCATTTTTAAAAAGTACACCCACTAATAAAGTCGAATCAATGGTTGATAGTACTTGAATTCCATAAATAAACTACGTTTCGGGTGTAGAGATTGTAAGTCAGTTATTACTGGTGGGTCATGTTGGTCATTGATCCAAGCCGTTGATTAGATAGATCTTCCAATGCACAGAATTATATTTATTTGCATGGCCAATGATGATCTTTATGGTTTTAACGTTTTGGATCAATGAACCATGGGCCCCACTTGTGTGAACTTAAAAACCGGACCCACCATCCATTCTCACAACCCAAGCATGACGAGTTATGGAAGCATATATCTAAACCATCCAAAATGTGGGACCGATTGTGGATGAAGCATATATCTAAAATTACCATGATAAATCAATAGTAACCATCCATTCATGGCTACCAGATAGAGGGTTAGAAGTAAAATAGGGATTGATCCAAATTTAAAGAGCAAATCAGTGGTCAATATTAGTTTCACAGTGTAAATTCTTGGTTATGCTCTATTCTCAGATGGTCAGAGATTTGGACGGTTTGAATTTCCATACAACTATGCGACGCATATGTAATTTTACGAGTCAAAGCCAATTTTTAAGCAATGCCAAACTATTAGAACTGTCAACGGGCCGGGCCTGGGTTGGTCTCAGCCCGGATTTTGAACTGTTTTAGGCCGGGCCCATTCAAAATTCTAATTTTGGCAGGCGTGAGCCCGGCCCATTGACAGCCCTACAAACTAACAATGGACCCTACTTGGCCCCCTCCCCCACATGGCACGGAAGTGGATTGGCAGATGGCTGGTGACCCAACTGTGGGGTCCACCGTGATGTAGTGTTTTATCTATGCTGTCTATCCATTTTGCTGGCTCATTTTAGGGCATGAGCCCAAACATAAGGAAGATCCAAAGCTTACGTGGACTACACCACTGGAAATAGTGGGGATAATGACACTCACCATTGAAAACTTCATAGTGCTTACCGTGATGTTTATTTGCCATCCAACCCATTCATATAAAGTCACGCATGTTGGAAATTCGGTTAGTGGAAGCACCGAAGAAGATCAAACAATCACAGCACAGCCACACAAGCAATCAACGCAAAAGCAAACGAATTTTATGTGGAAAACCCTTGCGGGAAAAAACCACGGCACAAAGCGACACCTCCACTATGAATTCCCGAAGATTACAAAGCTAATCTACCCTCAAGCAAATCCCAAAGATGAACAAGGCACTCTTAAACCCCACAATCTCTCCCCCAAGCCCTAATTTCGAAATAGGACTCCTTGGTATTGATTAGAATACATCTAAGATGGATTAGGAGGAGCTTTTATAGGCCTCCAACCCAAAATAGAAACATGCAACATGTATTTGTGCAAAACCGCGCGTATACCCGACTATACCTGACCATACCCGACTATACCCGACCGATCACGATCTGTCGGACCTGTGCAAAACAGGTCTAGAGTGTTTTGCCTTTAAAAACTTCAAATTTTAGCCTCCACCGACCGGTCAAGATCGATCGGCCTCCTCTGTCCAACCGGTCAAGACCAGTCGGGCACTGTATCCAGCAAGCTTGCATCTTCACTGTCTAGAAAACAGGGACCGGTCAGACCGGTCGACCTCCCCAAAACCAGCCTTTTTGAAGGCTCTGACAACAAACTCCACCGAGGCTTCAAAATCGATCCATCTTCCTTTTGCTTCGTCGATCAACTCATCTTCAAACATAGTGTCGTCGCTTCTTGTGCATCACTGCGTCTTCATTAAGCCTTTGCCAATCCTAGAAAAGTTATACAGAACTTGAACTTCTTTGTTGGGACCACCTTGGTCAGCATATCCGCCAGATTCACGTTAGTGTGAATCTTGTCCAGAGTCACATTTCCTTCCTCAAGCACCTGTTGAATAAAATGGTGACGCACATCAATGTGTTTAGTACGAGAGTGATAAACAGATTTTTTAGCCAAATTGATAACACTAGATCTGTCACAATTAACCGGCATGGCTTCCTGCTGAAGCCCCAACTGATTTATCATTCATTTCAACCAAACTGCTTCCTTGAAAGCTTCTGTCACCGCCATGTACTCAGCTTCAGTAGTGGAAAGAGCTACCACAGACTGAAGCTTAGACATCCAACTAATCGCTCCACCCGCTAATACAAACGAGTACCCTGAAGTCGACCTCCTACTGTCTACACTACCTGCGTAGTCAGAATCAACGTAACCAATCAATTTGTCCTTGGACTTTTCAAACGTCAAGACGTAGTCCTGCGTACCCCGAATGTATTGAAGTAGCCATTTCACAGCTTCCTAATGTTGTTTGCTCGGGTTAGACATGAATCGGCTTACAACACCCATAGCCTGTAAAATATCCGATCTTGTACAGACCATGTCATACATTAAACTGCTCACAACACTTGAATAGGGCACATGAGACATCACATGCTTTTCTTCATCCGTTTTGGGACAATGTTCAGAAGAAAGCTTGAAGTGAGCCGCGTGGGGAACGCTAACCAGTTTGGACTTGTCCATCTTGTACTTTTTCAATACCTTCTCAAGGTATTCTTCCTGAGATAACCACAACCTGCTCCTCTTCCTGTCTCTATGAATATCTATGCCAAGAACCCTCTTTGCAGCCCCCAGATCCTTCATCTCGAATGTCCCTGAAAGTTGAGTCTTCAACACATCGATGTCAGACATGCTATGACTGGCAATAAGGATGTCATCAACGTACAACACCAGTATGAAAAACTTCTCATTATTCAGTGTCTTGAAATAGACACAATGATTGTACTCGCTTCTGGTAAAGCCCCGACTCATCATGAAGGAATCAAATTTCTTGTACCACTGCATATGTGACTGTTTGAAACCATACAATGATCTTCTCAACCTACAAACTTTGTTCTCAGCCCCTTGCACTGTATAACTTTCTGGTTGCACCATGTATATCTGCGCTTTAAATTCCC
The DNA here is from genome assembly GCA_003013855.2 of Liriodendron chinense. Lineage (NCBI taxonomy): Eukaryota > Viridiplantae > Streptophyta > Magnoliopsida > Magnoliales > Magnoliaceae > Liriodendron > Liriodendron chinense. The sequence goes on from ML058504.1 coordinate 1,100,202, forward strand.
CATGCAGGAAAGCAGTCTTCACATCCATCTGTTCCAGCTCGAGGTCGTATTGGGCAACCAGCGCCAACACGAACCTGATAGATACTTGCTTCACAACCAGCGTAAAAATCTCACTGAAGTCTACGCCTTCACGCTGAGCATAACATTTCGCTACCAACCTTTCTTTGTATCTATCCTGTTTCTTCCGAAAAATTCACTTACACCCTATCGCTTTTCGGCCCACTGGAAGCCCCGCAAGCTCCCAAGTCTCATTCTTGTACAAGGAGTCCATCTCGTCTTGCATTGCCGTCTTCCACTTCTCAGCATCTACATCCTATAGTGCTTCCTCAAAGTTAGACGGATCCCCTTCATCTATAATGAGAGCGAATGCAACATTCGAGTCATCCCTGTACCTTGTTAGTAATCTGCGTTCTCTGGGTGGATTTCTTCGATTAGGTAGTTGCTCCACCTAATCATGTACCTCTGTCTGCGCCTCAGTATCGTCCTGTGTCTCATTTCTGTCCTCATGAGTATCAATCTGTTCTGATGTTTCTGATTCCTTCGTAGCATCCTTACGGAACAAAGACCCCTCATCAAACTTGACATCACGGCTCAGGGTGATCTTCCATGTGACAGGATCATATATTCGATATCTCTTCACACCATCACCATAGCCAACAAAGATCCCTTTTCTGGCCCTATGGTCTAGCTTATCTCTCTCAACTGACGGTACATGAGAGTAAGCCTTACAACAAAAAACTTGCAGACTTGAGTAGTCTAGCGTACGACCACTCCACACTTCTTCAGGGATTTTACATTCAATTGCCATAGAGGGTGACCGGTTTATCAAGTAATAAGCCGTGTTAACGGCCTCAGTCCATATCTCTTTTACCAACCCAGCATTACTAATCATGGATCGAGCTCTCTCCAAGAGAGTCCGATTCATCCGCTCTGGCGTGTGACGCACTGTGTTGTGCCTCACGATCCCCTCCTCTTTATAATACGTGTTAAATTCCCTAGAAGTGAACTCACCTCCATTATCAGTTCTCAACATTTTCAATTTCTGCCCTGACTGATTCTTCACCATTGCCTTCCAATACTTGAAGGTCATGAAGATATCGGATTTATTTTTCAGAAAATAAACCCAAACCTTTCTGCTATAGTCATCAATAAACGACATGAACCACGATGACCTACCAACAGAAATAACGGGCGGCGACCCCCATACATCGGAATGGACATAATCAAGCACCCTTTTATGTACATGTTTCCCCCTTTAAAAGACAATCTAGACTGTTTCCCATACACGCAGTGTTCACATATACTAAAGTCTAAAGATTTAAAGGAAGGAATCAAAGATCGTTCAGAGAGTACCTTCATGCCCCGCTCGCTCATGTGGCCTAAGTGTGCATGCCACATATGTGCAGACGTGGAATCCGCTACAGTCCCTGCAGCTCCACCTACTGAAGTGCTCCCAATCATCCTGTAAATGTTACCATGCCTCTGTCCCTTTATAATTATAAGGGCCCCCTTTGAAACTTTGCAAACTGGTCAAAATCTGTGAACTTGCACTCCAATGCTTCGAGTGCACCAAGGGAGATCAGATTCTTCCTCAACGTTGGAATGTGCCTCACTTCCATCAAGGTCTGTTCGATCCCATCGAATATTTTGATGCGCACAGTACCAATCCCCACAACCTTGCAGGTGTAGTCATCGCCTAGAAATACCGAGCCTCCCTCATACTCCCTATAGGAAGTAAAGAAGCTCCTATCTGGCCACATGTGGTACGAAGCCCCGGAGTCTATGATCCACTCATTGCAGAGAGATCCACCCTTTGACACCGTCAAGACCTTGCACACATTACTACCACCTTCCTCAGCTTCAGCGGTATTGGCTTCCCTAAAAGAATCACCTGACTTCTCCTTTTTATATTTAGGATTCTTGCAGTCCTTCTTCATGTGCCCAACTTGGCCACATCCCCAACACTTCAACTTGCCTTTGTCCTTGCCCTTCGATTTGGATTGAGAACGTGACGATCATTCACCTTGCTCAGAATTCCTTCCTCTCATAAACAATGCTTCGGAGGAGGAATTAGTATCACTGTTTTTCTGTCTCATGGCCTTCAATTGAAGGGCTGAGACAACGGTCTCGACACTCATAGTGTCCCTACCCGCGCACAATGAGTCCCTGAGTGACTCACATGAACTAGGAAGCGAGTTCAACAAGATTAAGGCTTGATACTCGTCCTTCATCTGCTTACCAAAATCAAGCAACTTGCAAATCGATTTATTGAACGTGCTAATGTGGTCCTTCACATCTGTCCCCTCCGTCATCTTCAAAGCGAAGAGTTGCATCATTAGATACATGCGATTTTCTAGAAACTTCTTCCCATAGATGTTCTCTAGCTTGGTCCATGTTTCTACAACGGTCTTCTCCTTCATGACATTATAAAGGACGTCATCAACAAGGCACAATTGGATTAAGGCCATTGCCTTCTCATCCATCTTCGTCCACTCATCATCTTTCATCTCAGCAGGGCGCTTTCCAAGGGCGTTCATGACCCCTTGTTGAGTTAGGACGGCACGCATCTTCACCTTCCATAACTCGAAGTTATTTTTTCCCGAGAACTTCTCAACGTCGAACTTCGTACTTGAAGCCATGAGATCGTTTCAGAAAACTTCTTCTTCAACCCTCCAACGATATCTCTGATACCACTTGTTAGAAATCCGGTCAGCGAAAGCACCGAAGAAGATCAAACAATCACCACACAGCCACACAAGCAATCAACACAAAAGCAAACAAATTTTACGTGGAAAACCTTTGCGGGAAAAAACCACGGCACAAAGCGACACCTCCACTATGAATTCCAAAGTATTACAAAGCTAATCTACCCTCAAGCAAATCTCAAAGATGAACAAGGCACTCTCAAACCTCACAATTTCTCCCCCAAGCCCTAATCTCGAAATAGGACTCCTTGGTATTTATTAGAATACATCTAAGACAGATTAGGAGGAGCTTTTATAAGCCTCCAACCCAAAATAAAAACATGCAACATGTATTTGCGCAAAATCGCACATATACCCGACCATACCTGACCGGTCACAACCGGTTGGACCTGTGCAAAATAGGTCCAGAGTGTTTTGCCTTTAAAAACTTCAAATTTTAGCCTCCACCGACTGGTCAAGACCGGTCGGGCACTGTATCCAGCAAGCTTGCATCTTCACTGTCCAGAAAACAGGGACCGGTCGACCTCCCCAAAACCAGCCTTTTTGAAGGCTCTGACAACAACGCAGACCTGGAAGAAGTGATCAAACACATATTTCAGCTGTTGCCCCTTAAGAAGTTTGCATAGGCGATCAGTCCCCACTGTTTCCTGTGGTGCAGCTCACTTGAGAGTGTTAGATTGCCTCATTTTTGCTCATGTACTAATTAGTCTACATTTTGCGATTTGGACCTAGCTGTTGCTACCATAGTTTAAAATCTAAAAAACTTGACTTGTCCCAATTGACTTGAGTAAATTTCATTCATACTAAGTAAATCTCTTCCAGGGAAGTTAATGGGCCAGCGGATGGTCTGGCTGGCCCGCCTGGGGAGTGCTTCTCAAGATAGGAGATTAGTTCTTTTAGAGTTCGGATCTTCCTCAAGAAAATGGGGGGATATTGCTCCTAGATAGAGCAGGCCTTGGGAGCATTAGGTTGGGGGGGTTTACAGGCTGGGTTGATCTTTTACTAGTATAAAAGGTAGGTGTATATGATAGGCCGTCCCTAGAGCATTTTTTGTGTAATCTGAGAGCAGTCCGAAAGTGACCTTTTCATTCATAAATTTATAGGGTGAAGAGTGTCATTTTGAAAAAAAAAATAAAAAAAATCTCATCAAGTAAGGAGACTCCAATAAGCTGAGAAAAACTTGCCTTAAGAAAACTAAATTAACAAATTAAACTTAACAAAATCTCAATAAAAATCACTTCAATTTGGTTTAATTCAACGTTTTTTATACTTTTTAAATCATCATCATTAGATTGATGATGGAAGTTATCTTATAAGTTCAACATCAAACTGCCAACCAAACAACCCTCCTTTATCCTAGCTTGGAACAAGCAATAAGAGTACAGAATACCGATAGGCATAATGTAATAGATTGGTTATAATCAAGTGCTATCTAATAGTTTATTACATATGTTGATCAAAATAAATGTGGCGCAGGCGTAGACGTGGTGAGATCGATCACCATGTCTCTCACGGATAAATACTCTGAATCCACGGAGTTTCTAGGACTCTTCAATTAGAAATCCTCGAATCCATGAAGAAGATAAGAAAAATCAAAATTTTTATTAAAAATAATCAAAAGAGAATGACAATAAACAAGTTTAAGCAACTTTAAATAGAGAAAAACTAACATTAAAACCTTAATTATGCAAACAGAAAGAGTTCTAATTAAAATAGAAAAGAAATATGAAAATCGGTGCAAATCTGCGCATTTTGTCAACCCATCAGCCCAACCCGTTGGCCGATCGAAGTTGATAGTCGATCAGCCGAAGTTGGGTGTCAGCCTATCAAAGTTGACAGTCAAACGGTCAAAATTGATGATGTTTCGATTTCGTCAGGAATCCAACGGACAGCCGTTGGGAATCCGAACTTACTAATTTTTTGGCTACTTTTTCTGAATCTTCTTCCGGTCCAGCTCCTCCAGGAACATCATCGATCCTTGTCCTATACTAAGGGGTCCTTCTCCTACATCATACCTTCCATCATTTCACTTTACAGGGGTGGCCTGTAGGGCTAAGCCCATAGCCAAGCCATTTTAGCTCGATTAGGGTCAAGGCTCAGTCATGGCTAGGGCCGCAGCTTGGTCCATTGCCACCCCTGGGGCTGTCATGGGCCGGGCTGGCCCATCCGGGCTTTCAGGCCTACCTGCTTCATGCCTGGCTTGGGGCTGGAATATTAGGTCCAAGGGCTGCAATCAGATGAAAATTTAAGTCCGTTTAATAAGTGGGCTGGGCTCGGGCAGCCACCAGTCCATGCTGAGTCCAGCCAGGCCCAACCCATTTAGTATTTCAAGGGCATTTTTGTCATATATCATGCATCATGGGGCAATAAATAGCAGCCTAGATCTTGCACAAAAGGAGGTGGCAGGGCTCAAGCGCAGGCTGGAATCGGGCTTGGGCTGTGCATAACCACCATGGACCATGCTCGGGCTCGTTCGTTTTGGTCCATCATGTGCCTGGTTTAGTTTAGGCCTAAGTTCTACTTTGCAGGCCCCCACTTAGGTAGGCTTCTGCTGGGAGGCACATTCGCAGCCCTAGTCACCCTTAAATATATGTGAAACTCCGCCTAAATATAATTGTCAGTGCAGAACATACGCATATCGCAATCACATTGAAGCTATATCCAACAGGTTGGGCCACCATAAGATCGGCCAAGAACTCATCAGGTGGACCATACATGCACCCGTCAGTGATTGACAATTGTTTGCTATATATATGGTGGGGTCCATCATGGTTCAGCCATATATACTTTTGCATCAGGTGCTCTGCATGGTGGTCCAACCTTTTGAACTAGGACATTAATATTGTACGTCCTTGACAGTACACATGCACATTCACACGCACTAGTTGGGCTGTAACTTATCATACTACTAGTTTTGAGTAAGACATTCTCCTACAACTAATCATACAGCTGGTCATTATCTAACAATTGTAACCATATGATCAATGGCCTCTAACATGGATTGGATGGCATAAAGATGTCATGATAAGCCCCACTCAAAAGTTGAATACAAAATATTAAATTAGTTAAAATTTCCAAGTTTTAAAACCCTACTATTTGGATTGGGCTTCAACGCCCACCTAACATTCAAAGCATCATTTTTTTAATTGGATTAAATCAACGCGGTTTGCTGTGTTGGAAATTTGGTCAGCGGAAGCACCAAAGAAATTCAAACAATCAACACATGCCACATAAGCAATCAACACAAAGACAATCCAGTTTTACGTGGAAAACCCTTGTGGAAAAAAATCATGGCACAAAGCGACACTTCAACTATGAATATCAGATGATTACAGAGTTAATCTAGCCTCAAGTAGATCCCAATAAAGAACGAAGCACTCTCAAACCTTACAATCTCTTCCTCAAGTCCTAAACTCGTATTAAGACTCCTTGATATTGATTAGGATACCTCTAAGACGGATTATGAGGTGTTTATATAAGCTTCTAACCCAAAATAGAAACATGTTACGTAAAACCATATACACATATATTACACCCACACAACTGTCAACCTGTCACAGCCTAGGCAGACCGGTCGAGCATAGTGTAAAATTAGTCCAGAGATTTTGCATCAAAATTATGTTTTGCTGCCTCAGCTTAGACTGGTATATAAGAGAAGCCTTCTAGAGGGGTTACCAAATAAACTGCAAACATCTCGTTCACTGTCAGAAAAGGATTCCTGAAAAAAAATAAATAAGACGATGGGCTTAATTCATCATCTGATGGGCCTTATCTTTTCTTGGTGGCCATTGAAATATGTTCTAGGTGTAATGCACAGTTCAGATCACATTTACAAGATTGCCAACTTAATTACTTGATACAACTAAGAACACTATAACTTATGTTCTTATTGGGTATGCCATCGAACCTGTCCCAACAGGTTCCCTGCATTGAAATTAGGACCCTTAAAAAATTAGGCAGATCTAATCATCATGTGGGCCACCTGGGAATTTGGAGGTTTTGGTGGTTGCCCCATATTTGTTTCTTTGGTGTGACCGACTAGATGATTGGATAGGCATATTTTAGAGTCGTGGTCATCACAGTGGGGCTCATTTGATGCATGAATTGGATGGCATAAATACGTCATGATAAGCTAAGAGTTAAATACAAATATTAACTTAGTTAAAATTTTCAAGTTTTCAAACCCTACGATTTTGATTGGGATTCAACGCCCACCTAACATTCAAAGCATCATTATGTGAATTCCATTAAGTCAACGAGGTTTGCTGGTCCTAGGCTCTGTTGGATATGAGCAGGTGGGGCCACCCACTTATGGGAAGTCACTCGTGATGGGTCGCACACATTTTTTCCTTGAATGTCTTAGGAAGATGTCCCTCTTCTCATTTCCTCTTGAACTTCAAAATTCGAATTTGAGTTAGAACAATAAATAGGTTTAAGACACGCGAGAGACAAACCCTATGGCATCCAAACTCCTCGAATATATTTGCTCTCATGACTAGAATTCTAAGAAAGAGAAAATTGAAAGAGAAATACCCATAAAATATTGGGGTTTTTACCTGAAAAGTCATTGGATATTTTAAAAATGTCATTTGACTTGTTATATTTACCAAGACATTCTTGGAATTGTATGTATGTAAAATGGAGGAAAAATCTAACATAGCTTTGCAACAATTTATGCATAGCCAAAAACCTCACCCGCTCCGGAAGGAAATTAGGACTAGAAAAATGGGACGTTGGGTCCTAACCTGATGTGTTTTCTAAATCCATGCTTATCACTAGTTGCTAAACCCAATTTAGATGTAGGTCTCAAAAGCCAGTCCTATCTGTGATTCAAGTGGACCATATGATTGAAAACACTACACCAGACTATGCCCACCCTCCATATTTTTTCCCTTAGTGTGGCTCACCTGAATCACGGATTATCTTGACTTTTTGGCCCCAAGTCTAAACGTTTTCTTTTTTTTCCGGCTTCTAATAGTCTGACTGGATTTCACATAATCATCACGGTGGTCTCCATGCATAACAAATCAACAATGGGTGTCTCTTGTACAAGTGTTTCCTTTGGTGTGGCCCATCTAGACCATAAGTCAACTTGATTTTTTTTTTACTATGGACTAAAGTAGGATTACACATCTAATAGTTAGAGGGGATTTCACATACACATCATAACGACCCTCACAAAAATCCATGAGCATCCCTCAAGACAAGATTTCCATAAACAGATTGTAGCACCTAGAGCTGAACATGAGCTAAGCTAGCCCAGTTAGCTCGCTTGACTTGGCTTGAACTAGCTCAATTTGGCCTAGTTTGAAAGTTGGCTTCGAACCAAGCTGAGCCATTTTTCCAAGCTCGAAAGGATTTTCAAGGCGAGCTTGAGCTAACCCAAGCTCGATTCAGCTTGACTCGAAGTTTGGCTAGACCGCAGCTTGATTTGGCTCGACTCAGTTGGAACTCGACTCAACTAGCTGGAAATGTATATTGTTTAGTCCCACATCGAAATAAGGCAAAGAAATGAAAGGTATTACAATCTAGGTGCCTAAAGCCTAAAGCCCATTGGCACCCCCTCAATGGGCTTTGGGCCTAGATTTAAAACAGTGTTAGGTTGGGCTTTTGAGTTGGGCCTATTTAAAATTTTGTTTTTTCCATGCTCGAAAGCTCTATATATCAAGCCGGCTCGAAAGCTCTATCAAGCCAGCTCGATCATGTCAGTCCAGCTCGAAGGCCGAGTCGAGTTGAATACAAGCCAGGGTGGTCATTGAACGAGCAGGGCAAAACTCAGCTCGAATTAGCTCTTGTATAGCTCTAGTAGCACCCACCACGGGATATCATGTGGCAAGACGAGGCAGGCCCACCATGATGTCTGTTTTATCCATGTCATCACTCCATTTTTCCAGCTCATTTTAGTGCATGAGCCCAAAATTGATGCAGATCGAAAGCTCAAGCGATCCACAACACAAAAAAATAATGGGGATTGAAGACCAACCGTTAAAACCTTCCTTGGGCCCATTGTGATGCTTTATTTCGCATCCAACTTGTTCATAATATCACACAAACTTGGATGAAGGGAAAACACACATATATGCCTGATCTAAAACTTTTGTGGTCCCTGAGAAGTTTTCAATGGTGAGTGTTCAATCCCCAATGTTTTATTTGGTGTGGTCCGTTAGAGATTTGGATATGCATTACCTTTGGTCTCTTGCACTAAAATGAGTTGGCAAAGCAGATGGATGGTGTGGATAAAACAAGAGGCAGAGCCACATAGGAGCGAGGGGGGCAATGAGTTTTCAATAGTAAGAGTTCACTGCTGACTGATTCATGTGGCATGGTCTAGTTGAGCCTTCGATCTGCTTCAATTTTTTTTTGTCTCTGGACCTAAAATAAGCAGGCAAAATAGATGGGTGGTATGGATTGATCGAGAGCATCAAGGTGGGCCCCACGTAGTTTCCTAGTGCAGGAACTTCCTTCCTGCTGACGACTTTGGCAGAAAGTCTACATCCGTCCGCAGGAAATATAGATTAGCTACCCACGGGTTCAAGTGACGTCACCAAGTTCTATGGCTTCACCATGACATATGTGTTGTATCCACACCATCCAACTGTTCACAGAGATCATTTTATGGGTTGAGACAAAGAATGGGGCAGATTTAAAGCTCAAATGGACCCCACCACAGAAACAATGGATCTGCCTCATTCTTTGGCTCATGCCATAAAATGATCTCTACAAATGAATGCACGGTGTGGATACAACACATACATCATAGTGGGGCCCACAGAACTTTGTGATGTCATTTCAGTAGCCAATCTCACTACTCAATGGACCAGGATTTCCCGCCGAAGCCTTTAACATGCAGGAAGTTCCTGCACTAGAACTTAGGTGAGGCCTACCGTGATGTTTGTGAGAAATCCAATCCATTCATTTTATGAAATCATTTAGTACATGCCACAAAAAATGAGCCAGATCCAAGACTCAAGTGGGCTGAAAAATGTGTGGATTGAACATCCACAGTTGAAATATTCATGGGGTCACAGAAGTTTTGAATCAGGATAATATCTTGCCGCCTTTAAGAAAGTCCTGGCTCCGCCCCTGGATGAAACAAATACACCACGGTGGGCAATCACATAGTTTTGTACCACGTTGTGACAGGGATGGGGTGCTGCAGGCAATGGGCTTTGGAGATTTCGGTCCCATGTTTAAAAAAAGAAAAGAAAAGAAAAGGGATCCATGCCTATGCCCACTCATGATGTGTACGTGAAATCCAACTATTAAACGTGTAATCTCAGGTTAGGCCATGCCTGATGTTATGGGTAATGAGCCGAGCAGATGGAAAGCGCTTTCTACCGACCCGATAAGGAATCGGGTCATGTTTACCTGACGGAAACTGGTCGGCTCGGTCCGATGTAGTGAAGATTACCTTAAACGAGCTCTCGACATTTGACGTCAGAACCCGAATGTGGTTCTATAGTCCTCTTTTCTAGCTGTAGGGGTCGAAATTCCCTATTCCTATAAAATAACATATACGTCTAGGATTCTAGGGCCCTTGGGTTGACCGTCAGACGATCTTAGTGCTGAGAGGTTTCCCGTTCGTTAGAGCGTTGGATTCAGATATTTATTACCATAAGAGTGGTAATACTTCCATGCGTTCGATTATAGCTAAATGCGATTTTTATAAGCTAATGAGTTCTAGTGACTGAATCCGTAGCCTCCCAGAAACCGACCTGGGGTCGGTGGGGGGAATAGGAGACACGAGAAAACGTCCTAGTTTCCTAAGGCAGTAGAATATAACTCCCTAGTTAAAGCAAGTTGGCAGGTCTAGTATCTAGATGTAGAAACAGACAATTGGTAAAAACCATTGTTGTCTAACCGCGGCAGACACCCGTATGCGGAAGAAGGAAATCCTTCGGGCACAAGAGTGGGTTAGCAGATTCTGCTAGAATTGTAGAAGGAAGAGAAAGTGTTACCGACCTTTCTCTTTTATGTTTCCCTTTCGAGGACGCTAGTGACCTGGACGTCTATTAGGTTAGAGGCTCTTACTCCTAAGTAAGAGACTGTTGGGGCGGTAGGTCAAGCTGTCCTTAGGAGGATAAAGACGAGTCGTTCCCCCTGTTCCCTCTAGAGCGTTGGTCCCTCAGTCCAACAGGGAGGAGCTTCTCGTCCATCCTCCACAGTTGGTGTTTGATCCCCCTCAGCTGCTTGCTAACCCGATGCACCTGGTCTCCAATCTGCTTTAGTTTCGAGACGATTGGCCAGACCAGGTAGGTTGGTACCACTTACCGCCTCTGGCACTCCTCGGCGCCATATGAGTGGGAGTCGGAGTTGTTAGGGTTGTGAGAGTGGTCTGAGCCGGCAGTGTTGCGAGGGCCGTCGGATAAGGCCAGCTTCTTTCGCTCTGGCGGTCGTTTTGATGGCTCCGTTCCAGAGTCGGTCGTTGCCTAAACGGACGGTCGCTGGACGCTGTGGCTGAGATTTTTGCTTCTTGCCGAGCAGAGCGCGCACTCGCTCGACTAGTTCTTCG